>JAMKCH010025767.1:0-32047 GCA_023653785.1 Ophioderma brevispina
GTCGCTATTTAGAAAGTGACATCAACCATGCACACGATGCACTCCAACTTGCACACCAACCGGAATGTATACCGTCAAATCGCGGACATCAAAGATGGTGGAAGAATAATTGAACAGTGCATTAATCAGTACCGACCGAAAAAAAAAAAAAAAAAAAAAAACATCCTTGCAAGAGCTACATTGTGGGAGTTTTACTGAAAAATCTCTTAAAAAGACACTTTTTAGACATTTTTTCAGAAAAATACACTTTTTCAAAACTATGTAAGGAAGAATTTCAAACCTATATAGTTTTGAGATTTTTCTTTTAAAAAGACATGTTATTAGACATTTTTAAAGATTTTTTCAGTTTTTTTCATTTTTTTTCTAGTTTTTCTCACTTTTCTTAGCCAAGAGGATTGTGCCGCAGGCCTATATAGTTACTAAACTAGAAAAATCCTCTTTTCTACTCTTTGACGGAATAAACCTCAATACTAGATTACAGTTTATTCCATTATAGGACAATTGTAACATAGTAACTCTAGTAAAAATACTCCCACAATGAAGAAAAATACACCCACAATGTAAAAATACAGTCAGAATGTCTCTTTATACTTGAAAATACACTCAGAATGTATCTCTTGTAAGTGCACACACACACACACACTTTACTCCATCAAAATTGAGATTTTGATATCAGAAGAAAGGTGATATTTTTCTCATTACCCCAGTGACATATATGGATTTTTTAGGTCTAGGAATTGCTTCCTTTTGATGTTATGAACAAAAATGCCTCCAAATGTGGTATACCACATTTATTAACACACACTGTCCTATGGCCCAATTTAGTGCACATTTTTGCTCCTACTATCCAAACGGCTGGACCTATTTAACTCAAAATTTGTAATCAGATGTTTTTGTTGAGTCCCCCATGTGTAATATAGGTTTACTGTCATATCCATGGGGTGACATCTCTTTGTGACTCCATCGTGCGTGCTTCCTTTGCATCACTGGAATTGGAATGCATGGTTGGTTAATTCCACAACTTTGAATGTGCATTTGCACAGTTGTCTGCCATATATCATTTTGTTTCTGAATGCAGTGAGTTCTAATCATCCAGCAAGTTACATATTACTTTAGTCCGAGTTCAAAGTATAACTTGAACCCAGACTTTGAACTAACTGCATTACATTTTCCTCCATTGAAGTACCTCACCTCCCCACCACGATGTTAATTTGTGGTTATATTTTGTGACTAAAGTTTAAATCCACAAGCCTTGCACCAAAGCCACCATTCAGTTGGTTCAAGAATGGTACCACAGACCTGCAGAAAGGACAATTAACTGCAAATGTGCTTTGATGTCATGTTAGTTTGGTCCAATACAAAAGGCAAGATAATCTTCAAAGGTGCCATGGTATCAATTACGAATCACAGTATGAAACTTCTTTGGTATTAAGAAGATTAGGCAACTGTATGACAGATGTGCTTGTTGTGTTCTGTGACAACATGGTGTAGTATATGCCAGGTACAGTGGTAAAGTTAACTTGGTAAAAAACTATTATCCACTCCTAGTGGATCGGCTTTCCATCCGAAATTTCATGTGTTTATACCACTCTCACTCTTCATGCATGTACAACCTTGATTTTAAAGAAAATGAATAGCATAGGACATTTTGGCATACATGTTTAGGTTTGTATTGACTCAATCACAGCTGAAAATATAAACATTGAGATTCACAGTTCTGTTCACCAGTTTCTATGTCTCTTTGGTAATATTAGTAATTGACCGCATTCTTGTCAAGAGAGATTATCAGTGTCACAGAGCTCAGTGAAGCAAACCAAACACACAGGTGGCTATAGACTCTGTGTTGTTGGGACTGCCATTCTCAGCTGTCTAACATTAAATTTCTTCAAGAATAATTTCAAAAGTGTATTAAGTGTAGTTTTGCAGGTATGAGGGAACCATTTCTCCTTAAATTATGGAAAAGAAATTTAGCTAATTCGGATGCTAAAATGCTTCCTTTTACAAAGAAAAAGAAATTTGCTGTCAGTTTCGTGCTGATTTTAACCAATTAACTTCCCTGTTTTGGGAACATAGATTTTAACAAAAGCCTTGCAATGTGAATTTTAGTCAATTTTTCATCCTCATATTTTTTAATGTTCAAAATTGGATATTGTGACCAACTAAGTAGAAACAGTATTAGGTCCTGTCAGGATGTCAATCAAATTGGAATGGGAAAGTAAAGTCATCATAATCACAACCTGTGATAGGGATCACAACACAATAAACATTCCAGTGGGCCTTGAAATTACATTACAGAACCAAACGTTTTGAGCGACATTGACAGAACAGTTTTTTCGACCTTGCCATTGCACAATATAAGAACCTATTTGTGCCAGACTCAACTGATATTTTTTCTTATTTTTTTGTTGTAAAAAAGAGCCAACCACTTGGCAACCAGTACAGAAAATTGTGTTTAAAGGAGGGTGACCTGGTCAGGGTCCGATTCTTGTGTCGTCTGCAAGAATTGCAGAAGACACATAGGGATTACTCTGGTCGTATGCCTGTGTGTGTGTGTATCTGTGTGTGTGTGTCTGTGGTCAAAATGTTAACCCTTATTATATAACACATAAAAATATTTCTGTCATTTGATTGGTGGATACTCTATCATGTGACATAAAATATTTGAGACTAGTTCCCCAAAATTTCACAGGAGGGAAAAAGTTCCCATAAAAAAGTTACTATTTCCCCCCATCACAGGGAAATAGTTCATTTTTATGGGAACTTTTTTCTCTGCATTGGTATCTTGACTAGGCCTTGAGTTGCGGTGGAAGCTGATCTCGACGAGACTTGGCAAGTTTTTCAAATGACAGAAATATTTTTATATGTTATATAAAACAAATATTGACTGCTCTATATTCGTGAAATGGTGCAAAATACCTCCCCTCGGTGACTGGAGACCGTGGGCCTACTATTTTCCCTCGACCTTCGGTCTCAGGGAAAATAGTAGGCTCGCGGTCTCCAGTCACCTCGGGTAGTTATTTTGCACCATTTCCCTCATGAGCAGTCAATATTTGTATATTATATAACACATAAAAATATTTCTGCCATTTGATTGGTTAATACTATATCACATGACATAATATATTTGAGACTAGTTCCCCAAAATTTCACAGGAGGGAAAAAGTTCCCTAAAAAGCTACTATTTCCCCCGTCACAGGGAAATAGTTCATTTTTATGGGAACTTTTTTCCCTGCATTGGTATCTTGCATCGCCCATTCCTCACAGTGATTGACCTGACACGATCAGCGACCCGACCCCTGACACTGCATCTTCTGCTTGATATTTGCGTGTTTACATTTCACCGTTGGGCAATTTCTGTTGATTTTTTTGACTCAAAATGGAGAACTCTCAATGCTGTAGATAGAGTATACCGTAAAACAAATCGTATGTCTAGAGCAGTTCAAGAAATTCGTGGGAGAGAGCCGCGATTGGATTGAACCATGACTAGACTGACTAGCTTTGAGTTCATCATGAGTTGCGGAGGCCGATCTTGACGAGACTTGGCAAGTTTTTCAAATGAGTGAAATATTTTTATATGTTATATAAAACAAATATTGACTGCTCTATATTCGTGAAAAAGTGCAAAATACCTCCCCTCGGTGACTGGAGACCGTGGGCCTACTGTTTTCCCTCGACCTTCGGTCTCGGGAAAATAGTAGGCCCACGGTCTCCAGTCACCTCGGGTAGTTATTTTGCACCATTTCCCTCATGAGCAGTCAATATTTGTATAATATATTGCATGACTTATGAGTTCTGTAAGGGCTACGATGATGTAACTTGGTGGAAAGGAGGAGGCAGGGTGGGGTGACATGTTGGTGACCTTGGTGACCTCATGTGACCTTTGGCCGATCAAAATGTTAACCCTTAATATATTGCATGCCGTGTGAGTTCCGTAAGGGCTACGATGATGTAACTTGGTGGAAAGGAGGGGGTGGGGTGGGGTGACATGTTGGTGACCTCATGTGACCTTCGTAACCTCATGTGACCTGTGGCCCGAATTCTCAAACCGTGACGGAAGACAACACTCGGGACCGCGATGTATTTTTGTCGGGTCGCTAAGGCGACCCGACTATAGAAACCACTGCTCTCAAAATTGCGAAGGAGTCTATTTCTATATCTGAAGGTCATTTGGAGTTTTAGTGTAATGCGATGCAATTTCAGACAAAGAATAACATCATTGCATGTTTTAAATGGCCTTAAAAAGCATTTCTTTGATTTTAGTCTCTGCCAAGACTGGCTGGGAAATGGGAATTTGGTTAATACGTTGCAGGATAGCTAAAGGGTGAGTAACCAATAGGAGAGTTATAAGTAAGAAAATGATCAGGCCTCGTAGAGTTAAACTACGGTGAGCAAGAGGTATATGACAAGGTTGAAAGGCAAAAAATTGGAAGGGATATTATTTAAGACGAACATTTAGGTAACATCTTTATTTGAAATGACAGGAAGGTGTAACCTACATAATAATCAAGCTTATAACTTGGGAATTCCTTCTAAACACATTTTGTGCCCAATTGGGCGTTTTTTCTATTTTCTTTATTTGAAATGACAGGAGAGTTTTACGTACATCAAATTAAAGCTCGTAACTTAGGAATGCAGTTTTTACACATTTTGCACCCAATTTAACACATTTTGCGCCCAATTGTGTGTTTTTTCTATTTTCTTTATTTGAAATGACAGGAGAGTTTTACATACATTAAATTAAAGCTCGTAACTTAGGGATGCAGTTTTTAAATATTTTGCGCCCAATTGGGCACCTTTTATATGTTCTTTATTTGAAATGACAGGAAGGTGTAACCTACGTTAAATTAAAGCTTATAACTTGTATTTCCGTTTTAACACGATTTTGTGCCCAATGGGGCGTTTTTCTATTTTCTTATTGAAAGACAGGAGAGTTTTTATGGACATCAAATTAAGCTTGTACTTAGGGATGCAGTTGTTTTACATATTTTGCACCCAATTGGGCGCCTTTTCTATTTTCTTTATTTGAAATGACAGAAAGGTGTAACCTACGTTAAATTAAAGCTTATAACTTGGGGATTCAGTTTTAACACATTTTGCGCCCAATTGGGCGTTTTTCTATTTTCTTTATTTGAAATAACAGAGTTTTATGTACATCAAATTAAAGCTCGTAACTTAGGGATGCAGTTTTAACGCATTTTGCGCCCAATTTTAACACATTTTGCGCCCAATTGGGTGTTTTTTTTCTATTTTCTTTATTTGAAATGACAGGAGAATTTTACGTACATCAAATTAAAGTTTTTAACTTAGGGATGCATTTTTTACATATTTTGCGCCCAATTAGGCGCCTTTTCTATTTTCTTTATTTGAAATGACAGGAAGGTGTAACCTACATTGAATTAAAGCTTCCAACTATGTGAGGTCAAAGGTCACATACCAAGGTCAAAGGTCATCGGGAGATTAAGTTGTAAACAAGGTGATTGGTTCTAATGCAATCTTATACTCATGTATCAAACATCTACTTTAAATCAGTTATATTTCTTTTTATACATGTTTCTGTAATTAAAGTGCAACTTCAAACTAGAAAACCATCTACTCCTTTTAAATGCTTTTTAATGTTGTTCTTATTTCTTGTAAAATTATGCCTGGCGACCCGACACAGTTTTTTTTATATACTTGTTCAAATAAAGTTTTCTCGGAAGCATATCACCAAAAACACCTGTTTACAATTTTGAATTAAATTGGCCCAGCCTTTTGGATAGCAGAAGCAAAAAAATTAATTGGAGTAAAGTGGGGGACGAGATTGTCGACCGGGTCACTACCTTTAACATATGCTAGCCGTCATGTTATTTGGATTTTAAACAAGTTATAGGTTCATTTTATTACACCACTGTGTGTTTCAACAAAAAAAGACAACTTTTTCCACTACAACTTAGAAGGGACAAAACCATTACCAAATGTGTAATATTTTTCCTTTTTTTTTAAAGACTACTCATGTCTCAGCATCGCAATTACTGTTTGTCAATTAAAAAAATTTCACTCATTTTTTTGAACACGTCATTGCGGTAGAATTGGATTAAGTACACGTTTGCATGTCAAGAAAACAAGTACACCATTCATATCAAGTGACTATTTTTGTTATTGTATCCATTGTTTATACAAGTGCAAGTTTGATCGCTCAACCCTGAATAGATTTTTGTGCAATAGGACTACTGTGCTAAATTTAGATGCAAAGTAGGTCAATATGGTTCCAATATAAAGCAATTAAATGACAAATTATTCAAAGTATTCCCAGGGAACTTGCTCTCATTTGTTTCACAAACACTTTGGTTTGTGCAGTGGTAAAATGCAATCTAAATCAAGTGTGTAAATTGAGGAATTTTTGTGTTGTTTCTTTTGAAATGGCATGCTTCTCTGTGGTAGACTTTGCCTAAGTCTTTCACAGAGGTATTGTGTATTTCAAATTAAGTTATTCAATTGGTTATTCTATGTGAGATCTGCGCTTCATCAGTGGAAGACTTGATCACAGTCTTCCACAGAGAGGGAGTGTTTTTCAAATGTTTACCCAGTGGGTTATTCTATTTAAATTCCAAACTCCCCCTGTGAAACACTTAACCTACTAAAGTCAACCGGCTGATTTTATTGGTTGTACATTGGGTTATATGATATATTTAGCCAATCAGAGATATGGTAAGAAAAAGAAAAAAAAAACTTTAAGGCTTGTACAGATATATAGAAAGTCTATTTTCATTCGTTACTCAAAGAGGTATTCATGTGTATCAGTAATGAGCATCAGAGTAATGCAAGAAAGGTGGTCGACCCCATGGGGTTGAAACTTCAGGGGTAGTACAAATTTCAAGTGGAATAGTCCATTAGGTCATAGTAAACTTCCAAAGGGGATGGCCCAATCGCTAATAGCCTCGTCCCCTAGAATCCAAGATTTTATCGGAAGGGTTCAAAATTTTGGAATCTGAAGAAAGTTACTATTCTTCTCATTACCCTGTGGAATCTTAGGGCTAAGGATGTTTGGTGTGGAAGTTATGAGTGAAAATGTGCTAGACTAATATCAATTTTACAAAGTATACTATGGGGCTTACAAAATCATGTTTTTAGCGCTCACATCAAAAGGGATTGAAATGACGGTGGGGTTTTGGCGTGAAGGGCAATGTATGAAGATGAAAACTTTTTATACTTGAGTGGGTCATCCCCTGTAAATGAAAATCTCAGTCCAATTTTGTACTAGATTTAACGTAGGAGTGATCTTAGCACATTGGGAATTGCTGAGCTAATTTCTGCAGCAGTGTCCGCAGCAGCTGCTGATAGGGCCCCCCTAAATATTGCTCTCAGGGCCCCCTCAGAACAGCCCCTAGTCACACTAAAGTGGGACATTGCGTCACTTCGCGATACTAAAGTGGGTCCCTACCTTAGCTGCTGACAGGGCCCTTTTCCTTAAATCCGCCGCTGCACTAAGATAGTTTGTAATTCTATCTTTGCTGGGTCTCACTTCAGCATTTACACAGGAACTTTTTGCAAGGTTTTTATTCTATTTGTTTCTCAATGTAACTTCAGACCATAAAATGCACTTTTCAAATCAAGATAGGAAAAGTTCAGAAACTGGGTCAGGTACACCAGGTGCGAACACACAGCGTACAAGAGTTTTACAAAGCTGAAAACAATAGCGGTTTAGCCTTGGCTGGGCCTATAGGCCTACTGGTTATACTAACCTTACAGGCTCCCTGGGGAACCATTTTTCCTCATGGTGATCCTCTCTACCCTGTAGATGCAGTGCTTTGAACCAATCCATAATGCATTGCAATGTGCATATACTGTACTGAACTAACCACATGTCAGTACTTGGGATAAAAAGTGTTACAAAAGTTAAAGGGGCACATTCCGGCACAAGGAGATTTTCTGAGAATACAAATTTCTCTAAATTTGCACTTGATAGGTTGTAGGACACCTACCCAAGAACGTTTCCAAGGTTTATTGCATAAACAAGTAGAAAAGGAAACAAAAAAACTGCGTTTTGAACTTGCCTACTGTCCTAATAGACCTCCATAGAGAAACGGAAAATACTAAATCTAAATACAGTGTTTCCAGGTTATTCACGTAATGTGTGATTAATTACATTGGTAAGCATTAAATATGCAAAAATCCCGGTTTCGACAAAAAATTGGGGGCGCACTTTCCGGAAATCTCCTTGTGTCTCTTTAAGAACCACAAGACATTTCATGATCATGCTAAAAATTCCCTAAGTACTAACGCTTTGTGGGCTAAAATGAGCATAACGTCAGGGTTTTCATGTGTTAAGAATAGGATTTTTGTGGGATCACATGACTCTATTGAGGTGAAATTTCCCAAAACTGGTGCATTGTGGGATTGACTCAATACACCCTATGGTCTGGTAGCATGGTTATGACCAAAATTTATAATAAAAATGGGTCATCATAACAACCTGGTGTCCAACAGTATTATTGTGCCAGCTGTATGGTATGACTTTTATAATGTTTTGATAAACATTTGAAACTAACAAAATACAAGCTTTGACTCTAATTGAATTTATTTGGAAAACTTTGATTTGAAGTTTATTATAATGCCCACGATATACTAGGTAATCACAAGGAGCATAGCATTTTTTATGACACCCCTTCCGTCACTGATTGGCAAAGCGACTGACGACATCTAATCGATAAATCGCTAGCATGACCAAGCGACTTGACGTAAGCCAGTTGGCTTCAGTTCAACTTCAGTCGCTTTGACGCTAACAGCAATATTCATGTTGGAAGCGATCACTAGCAATTTACAGTCACTTGCTGCGACGACTAGTATATCATGGCCATAAAGTGCATGTTCCGATCGTGTTTGGGACCCCCTTGATTTACCCGGAAGTAGCATCGATTTTGATATCAAATGAAAGGCCGTATTTTTCTCATTATCGTCCTGAAATTTGATCATTGAAATCCATTTCATTCCCAAGATATCAACCAAAAACCACCGTTTTAATGGTTAACCATCAATATTAGCACGGTGTTGATAGGGCTTTGCAATGTGCATTATTGCTTCTTCCATACAAACTGCAAGTTTGTTTCCCACAGTACTTGATGGGGCATATGTACAAGTGCCAGGCTCTCATATCAAGTAGTGAACGCAATAGACATTAATCGGAACAAGCACCTTTAAGCCTGCAAAATATTTTTTGACCCATAATGTATAATGTGTAACTGTTTGACACTACAAATTGTACAAACAACATCAAAACTGTTTAAAACTGTAAAAATGGTAAAATATCTCTCTGTACAGTGGACATGAAATTCCCTATTTGTGTAAACAAATGGTGATGTGGAGATGTTCTTCGAGGAGCCATAGTGCATGCAATGTTTTCTGTAATTTAAATGTCTCTGATACAAATTTAATGGAAATGTTGCTAGTGATACAACAATGATGTAACAATTGTTCAGGATGGTTTTACTGATGTAAAGTGTTATTAATTCCCTAGAAATATTTCAAAATAACACAAATGTAACTGCACCCTACCATTCACTAATGTGAAATATGTTAAAGGTTTTTCACACTTCCATTTTCCCAATTTTGCCACTTTTTATTTCAGGGCCAGTGTTACAGAATTATGTACATAGGATTTATCACTCACCAGTTTTGTAAATTGTAAATGTTGAATTTCTTTAAAATGTAAAAATGTGTTTGTAAGTTATATCCTCCAAGTCTGTTGTTGATGTGCAAATGGTCAACATTTTACATTATGCCCATTGATGTAGTGGGTTTTGTCCAGTTGCTCAGGGCCACTACAAAGCTCGTAAACTGTATGAAAGGATGTGTGATTCTAATGTTTACAAATCCTTTTAATTATCAGGTCTCAAGATTTGACACTTTATTTTTAGTTAAGGAGATGTTTTTAAGAATGACCGATTTGATCTCTTAAATATTTATTGCCTTTTTGTCACATTTAATTTGAGGACTATGTGAATGGGATATATGCTCTCTAAACTGTTATTTAAGTATTTGTTGTGTGTGAATCTGACATGCATTTAATGTGTATTTAATATGTTTTCTGTTCTGGAATCATTTTGTTATCTGTGGTGTGCTGAGCACCCAACTGATTGCCGGACAGAGCCTGGCGATCCATCAGGTCAATAAGCTGTGCATTATTATACAAATATTGAAAAATTGACTGCTCATGAGGGAAATGATGCAAAAGAACTACCCGAGGTGACTATACTAGGCCGATGGTCTCCAATCACTGAGGAGAGGTAGTTGGTACGATTTCACGAATATAGAGCAGTCAATATTTGTTTTATGTAACACATAAAAATATTTCTGTCATTTGATATTCTTTGATATTCTTTGATAAACCAAAGCTTGTCAAGCCAAGGAACTCATCGAGATCAGCTGCCACCTCAATCCATGACCATGTCCGTGAATCGGGGCTCGCTCTCCCACAAATTTCTTGATCTGCTCTAGACGATTCACCGCATATTTGATTTGTTGTTGTATTACTAATTAGCATCTACATCATCAGGTAATTGCTCCAGTCCTTCCTCAGCTCAAACTAAAAATTCTCCATTTTGGGTCAAAAATTCAACGCAAATATCAAGCAGACGATCTGATCGATGAGCGCTGCAGTTTCAAAGGGCAGGTCACTGATCGGGTCAGTCAATCACTGTGAGGGATGGGCGATGCAAGATATACCAATGCAGGGGAAAAAGTTCCCATAAATTCTGACTATTTCCCTGTGATGGGGGAAATAGTAACTTTTTATGGGAACTTTTTTCCTTCCTGTGAAATTTTGGGGAACTAGCCTAAATATGTTGATACATGATCCTCCAATCAAATAACAGAAATATTTTTTATGTGTTAAAAGAAACTAATCTAATTTTGTTTGACAAATAGTTGCTACATGTACTTGGATATGTTACTATGTGCACTCACTTTCTCACTAAACAGTGCACCATTGGATTACATATATATGTCGTTCAAATGAGGGGAATGTGTACATCATGTCGCAAGAAATAATGAGCTGGATTGCAGTTATTTGTTTTATGTATGGAATATGGAAAAGTCCTATTTTTTACAATTTTATAATAACATAGTGAATTTTTAACAAAAATATTGACATAGCCACGATGATTGGTTTCCAAATTATGCATCTAAAGGGTCGAATTTGACCAGATTTTGACCTCATACCTGCAGAACTAATGGTTGTAGGTATGACAATTTTTTTTATTTAAACTTTGTGATGAGGCAAAACCTTTTGGTGTTTTAACTTAATTTTGACCCCTGTGCAGCAGTGACTTTTGACCCCAGTACAGCAGTGACCTTTGCCCTTGTATATTGCAGTCTGTGTGGAATTGCTATAAGGTTAAACAAGGTAGAACTCATTTTGCTGCCTCTTGCCAGACTATAAAGTACAGATAGAGCAAAATGGGTCCATTATTGGGCCATTTTGTGACCTAGTGACTTAGTGACACCAATGAATTTAGCAGCCTTTACGTAATAATGTACATGTGATGCTGCACTTAATTCCGAAAGACTGCCAAATTCATCAGGATCAAAAAAAGGCCCAACTATATTTTCTTGCAGCAGATGTAACACATTTTTCCTGGTTGGCCACCCCGGTATATCTTGCTATTGAATAGCATGTTAGTTTGTAAGAGTTTGGGTCCTTTATATTGATCACAGTTCGTTTTTCATTTGCTTACCGATGCATTGCTTGTATTATCATTGTTGATATCATTATTTTCTTTTCTGTGTATGATAGCAGAGAGAGCACTTTTGTTGTTAGTGTCAATATGGTCTACTTCAGAAATACCCTGTGAAGTGCTCTACGATCCAATTTTTGTGAACACAATTACATGTTTCCAGAAACAATATGAGGAAAGTTTGTACCAACATTTGTAAATGAGAGTATTATTTTAAAGGAACAAGGCACAGTTCAAAAAAAAAAAAAAAAAAAAAAGAAGATACTGATGCGCGGTGGCAGCGCGTGTGGCAGCATCAGTAACACACACAAACACACACACACACGGTTTTTGTTAACCCAGTCCCTGTTCTCGTGAACAGATTTTTACCCCAGTTTGTGTTTACCCAGTCCCTGTTCTCGTGAACAGATTTTACAACCCAGGGGTCAAGCAATAGTTTGCAGTGACCCGGCTCCAAAGGAGCGAACCATGAAACTGAACTTTTCATTTGCTTACCGATGCATTGCTTGTATTATCATTGTTGATATCATTATTTTCTTTTCTGTGTATGATAGCAGAGAGAGCACTTTTGTTGTTAGTGTCAATATGGTCTACTTCAGAAATACCCTGTCAAGTGCTCTACGATCCAATTTTTGTGAACACAATTACATGTTTCCAGAAACAATATGAGGAAAGTTTGTACCAACATTTGTAAATGAGAGTATTATTTTAAAGGAACAAGGCACAGTTCAATAACTGTCATTAACCAATGTATATAGAAAATACACCCCTGTTTTTTAAGGATGATTTACGATACCCAGAAGGCACAAGGTCAGTTCTTGAGACGAATATTAACTCGGTTCATTAACTTATGTACCTGCACAGGGCACTTAACTTTGCTCTTTGTGGATTGGCACATTGTATAGTGCTTTCATCTTCCTGGAGTCAGTGATGTCAGTTTGAAATGCATAAGTCGCAGCATTAAATCGCGAGCGTTGAATCAAAGCGCTGATGTATGTGCGCGGGCTTATAAAAGGTGGTGCGAAAATATACACTCAAAATGACTGCCTGAACCCCGGGGAGGGTACTCGAGCATATTTTGGGTAGGTGTGTGCCACCCAGATTTTCAAACTTGGGGCTGCGGAACTGATTTGGGGATATAAAATATGGGTCTGTGGAACTGAATTTTGGTAGTTTCTTGTCAAAAACAAGGGTTTTGGAGCTTGTTCTGTTTTCCAATTTTTAAGGTATTTTAAGTAAAATTTGATCAGGAACAGATTCTCAAAGGTGATGTCTCTGGAACTCAAATAAGCTTAAAATGGGAGTCTGTCGAACTGAAAATCGGCCTGAAAATGAGGGTCTTGTGGGCAGCACATACCCATACCATCTTTCAATGTGAGTAACACCCCCCCCCCCCGGCCTGAACGCATTAACGTCACTGACTCAGAAAGGTAAATGGATTATAGCCCATAATGCATGAACAGTAACATCTTGAATGATGACATATTGTGAGAGATTGTATCTTGTAAATAAATGGCAGTATTATAAAGTGTAATATGTCATAAAATATTGAAAATAAATGAGCCCATGAGTACAGTGGGTAATCTTATTGTAATACATATTGTTTGGGCCTACAATTCCTAGATTTTGACTTCATCATCAGTTGAATACATAATCACAAAGCTTGACAGAAACAATTTTATATACAATTATGTTATGAAGCAAATTTTTCTCATTCCAAAATCATTTTAGTTGGAGGGCCAACTCTACTATAAGGGTTGTTTATATGAATAACTCTAAATGAATATTGTGCACCAAACAGGGTTTTACATTAAGAGAACAAAAGATGGTATTTGTTGTTTGCCTATCTAATATTTATATAATATCGAATGACTTTGAGTATGATACACGAACGATAGTGTTTCAATAAATGGCATTCTCGCTAAAATGCCTGGATGCGATACAATGTTAAAAAGAATATTGTATTGCATCCGGGGACTTTTACCAAAACTGTATAATACAAAGATTCCTTGCACCACTCGGAAGCCTGATATAAATAATAATTATATAATATTGAATGGCTTTGAGTATGATACAAGAATATATTGCACGAGCTTGAACAATATTGTACGAGTCGAAGACGAGTACAATATTTTTCTAGCCAGTGCAATATATTCTTGTATCATACGAATAAAAGCCATTCAATATTATTATTATTATTTAAATATCAGGCTGACACAAACCAAACCTTGCGTTGACAGTGTTGTAGTCCAACTGTCGAACGACAGTGTTTCAAAAATGGCGTTCTCACTAAATGCCCGGATGTGATACAATATTAAAAAAAATATTGCATTGCATCCGGGGACTTTTACCAAACTGTACAATACAAAGATTTCTTTGCACCACTCGGAAGCCTGATATAAATAATAATGTGTCATATTGGATGGGCAGTTCAATATTTTGAGTAGTAGGTGCTGGCACAGCCAGCATCCATGCCCATCCAATATGATGCGATATTAGGTAGGCAAAACAACAAATCCTAGCTTTTATTCTCATTCTTATTTAGTTTTGGTTCAGCACCGAAAATATTTTCTATTTCGATAATATTGGTTAACTGTAAAAAATGACCACCCTGCTAGCTGCGTGCACGTGTTAACCTTATACACGTCCGCAATTGTCTAATATCATCTTGTATCAGATAGAGGCCAAACACCCAATGATACTGCATGTTTGCTTACTAAACCCAACCCCACTATATAAGAGACAGGCTTTTTCCTCTTGGCCCTCGTCTCTGGAAGTCCTTGCCCCCTGCCATCCAAGAGAGCTAATTCAATCATGTCTTCAAAAAGCTTCTTAAAACACACAGTTTCTTCGCCAACATCTAGCCTTCCTTGTTTTTCTTCCTTCTTTGCGCCTATTAATCCTTTGGCAATTAGGTGCTTTATAATTCTTGTTATTTATTATAGGAAGGGCCATGGACCACCCATAGCTGCTCTATAATGAAATCACCTAAACCAGCTTGCAGTTTGCCAACGGAATTAGAATTATTAAATTGAAACAAAATTTTCCAAATTTGATAATAAGTTTATAGTAATGAGTCATCATCTGTAGCTGTTGGGTACAGCACCTATTTTGCTTTTGCGTTAAAGTGGGGGTCTTGACAAGTAACCATACTATGAGACCATATACAAGGACATAATACTGCAATCACAATCACATCCTTAAAAAATCAGAAGTAGGAATATCTGAGATACAACTATAATGCAAAAACGAGCTTACTGTCATGTGACTGTTGCAGTTAATTTAACTTGCAATTTCACAAAGGAAATGATGCAACTTGCTATTCCACTTCACTAACAGAATGGGACTTGAGGATGCATGGGAAATCATGAAACCCGTTTAGATTAATGCACAAAAGTTATCTAAGTCCCGGGACTAAGATTTATTTGTTAGTGAAATTTTACTACATCAAAATATTTAGCCAGGTTAATTCTTGATAATGAAATTTATGATTTTTGTTGAAAATCTAAACCCTTTTAATGTGGATAGATTGCATAAAGTGTGTGCTTGCCATCTGGCCTCAATATAACTTTTTTTGTGTGAGACCCCAGCCACTCTTGTAGCTGTATTTTTCTTGAACATTTTCAATGTTGATTGAAAGTTTCCTATCCTAAGCGAGACACTTTCCCCTGATGTAAGCCCCTTGTATTGGTCCTTCAACATATTCACAATCTGGATAATCGAGAAATTTAGTTGAGAACAATTGTGAGGCAATCATGAAGAATTCACTGACAGAGAGTTGACAATTAACCTTGATTTATTATGAATATACAATTACAATCTCATAAAAAGTCAAAATAAATATTGCCAAGAGGCATTTTCGTGATTTTACGCATTTGATATTTTGAGAACAAAACGGTTACATTTTTGCCCAAAGGAACTCACGGATAGGAAGGGCCCTCTGTAATCATCATAGTTATATTTGTCACACCATCATTTTGAGTTGGGTTGTTCTACAACTACTTTAGCATGTCTCATGGTATTTTTATTCCAAAAATACACTTGTATTGAGAAAAAATGAGAAAATTCTCAGAAACTTCGGGGCATGCTATCTGGAAAAGCAAAGCTTAGAGTATGCCTCCATTTCAATGACCATTTTTGACTTAAACAAAGAAATAGGAAGATGTTGCATAGCTGCCCTTTGTTACGGAGCCTGTAAGTGATGCCTAGATAGACCCTTTGTCCTTCATAAACTACAAAGAGGCTACATGAGGCAGCCCTTTATGAAAAAGTACCCAAATACCTATTAGCTTATGACAATGTAGTACAGTGAGAGTTTGAACAGTCTTCTCACCAAGCAGACTCTGGAAGACAACACAATGGCCTCATCTTAATGATAAAGCATGGCCTAGATAAATCACTTGAATTGGCTGTGCTAGTTATATCATGAGTGGGTTAACTCTTTGTAGTATGGTATGCCTGTAATAGGAGATGTTTTTTTTTTTTTGCAATTCCATTTAGTGTTCATGCAAAGCTGTTTGAAAGTCTCATTTATTATAACAAAACCAGAATAAAACAAAAAATATCAATTATGTGACAAAGTTTTGACATCTGCTTTGGATTATTTATTCCACTAACAACATCCTGTGTAAATTTGAGGAAATTTCATTACAGGCAAATATGATTTTTCTTAAAAATCTATTTTTATACACCCGTCTATGGAAAATGGGCACACAGAGGGCACTATAACATAGAAATTATGACCTTTGTATGCCTATATGGCAAGATAATTTCCATTATGGACGTTTATGATTTTTGCAGAGGTAATAGTCTCTTGCATGTCCGTATCTATATCAGTTGTTCTAAAAATAAAAGACACTTTGCAGCACACAGTCAAACGCTGTCGCTGTCCCCAGAAAACAAATGTGCGAAAATGACATCTCCCCCCTCTCCCAAGACCCCAGAATGCCACTCACATATGTTGCTAATTAATAGAAGGACATCCTTGCAAAGTTCACATTGTGGTGTTGGGGGGGGGGGTTAATAACTGGAAATTTCAATTACTTATTGAGCCTGTATTATCAGGTTTCACCATAAAATACATCAAATTTTGGGGAATTTATTTAAAAAAAAAAAAAAAACGTTTTTTAAAACCAGCAAAAGTCAACTTGGAGCATGTCGCTTTATAATGTGGGAACATTTCAAATTCATCTGTTCTCATGATCACTATAGAGGGCCCCTTCTTCCTTATCTGGCGATGTCCATTTGCTTCCACAGAAAGTGCTTCTTACCAGTGGTGGTGCCATGACCTCTTTTTGGGGGGTCTAAAGTGAAATTTTTTTTTGGGGAAAGTGAAATCTGGGGGAAAATACATATATTGGAGATTGTTTTAACCAAATCGCTGATTTTTCCCAAAATTTTTTGTGACTTTTGGCCCCAAATCTCCTGAATTTTTTTTTCAAAAATCGCTCATTTTTTCTTTCGGCTGGGGGGGGGGGGGGCAAACTAGGGGAAAGAAAAAAAATTGGGAAAAAGCCCCCCCCTGCCCCAAGTGGCACCGCCACTCTGCTTCTGACTGCTGACAACACTCCTTGTTTAATCCCTCTTTTATAGATGTGGATTTGTCAAATATAGCTATTTAATATGTACACTTCTTTTGAATAACACACCAAGAAAAGCTGCATAACAATGTTACCATATAATGTAATACTTTGGTCTGGTATTTTTCCCACTTCGGTATTAAACAGTAGTTAAAAAGAATTGGTACATTCATAACAAATATTTGAATAGTAAACACATCAATAGAATTTAAATGCCGCATATTATATTCAGTATAATTGTTGCCAATACGACATACTTTTGAACTCAAGAGGCTTTTGCAAAGATGTTTAAGAACAAAATATATGGCTCTCCGTTCTGGTATAAAGAACTGAGATACAGCAGTATAATTCTGGGTATTCATATGATTACTTTTGTTATTTTACACCATCTTTTACTTTGTCTGTCATCATTACTGTCACAAAATTCAAATCAACACATTTTAGTTTCGTATATTGATAACTACACCAGGTAAAAAATGAAAATCCTGGAGTTTTAAAGGTGTATTTAATCAAGTGCTCATGGACGCTGGTTTTCCTTTTACCACATAGTCACTTCACCAGTTCTTGTAGTGTGCTTGTTGAATTAACAATGCACTTGTAAATGTGTAATTGCCACTGTCATCAGTCATATCTCCTGCATGCAGTTTATTCCGTTGAGGCTGCCAAAATCATAGGGTATTGGCACAATACAAATTCTTAACCTGCTACACTGGCACAGAGAGACCATTGAAAAATGTTGCCATTAACAATGGCATGACAGATGTCTTGATATTTAAAAAAAACACTTTTTCTTCATATTTTGACCAAAATTTAGCTTTTGACCTAGCATGTCACAGTGCTGTAAAAGTTTAGCACTATCTGTGAACTTTTCTGACACCTTCACTTTAGTGTTCCTGACACACGTTTCTGTTTTTAAACCCTGTGTAATAGGGTGTTGGTACATTTACTGCACCCACTTTGCCTGCTCCCAGTCGAATTCAGCGGAACAAAGTGCATGTGATACTGCACTTTATTCCGTCAAGGCTGCTGAATTCAACTGGGAGCAGAGAAAGTGGGTGCGGTAAATGTACCAACCCTGTGATAGGGAATGTTAGACTGTTTGGCATAGTTACATTATATCCTTCGCACTGACACTGTAGTAAGTAAGTAAAACCAAAGTTTTAAATCCGGTTGGTGCTTTATTCCATTAACAAAATAAAAGCATATGATATAGCACAGGGGAGGGCGGCCAGAAATCCCAATTTCAGATGTCGCCATTAGTTTAACACGTAAAAGCGAAATCTTGACGAAAATTTCTGAATTTTTTATATGTTGTCAAGGAATATTTTCTTATTCCAAAAGCGTTGGAGTTGAAGAATCAACTCCACTGGAAGGGTTATTTCTGAATTTGTTTGTATTAATAACGAATGAGGACGAGGTCGTATGTAGGTCATGGGAACACCCATGACCGACCCACATCGAAGCACCCAAATTGGTTTGTGGTTTGTACTCCGTATTGCTGTAATTTCTTTTGACATTTTTGGTGAATTGCTATAATGAATGAGGCTTGGCCGCCACCGCCTGATAATAGCATATGTGCGGAGGATATAAAGTAGTTATGCCGACTGTTTATATAATAATCATTAAAGGCTGACTCAGAGATTTCCCGATGAGGGGCGCACATATCCACTTGTACAAACATGTTTTTTGCATAGACATAATTGCCTTGTCCATATAACTAATCACTATGTTAAATAACTAAGTCGAAGTCCTCAAAAAGAAAATCACAGCCTTTTACAAATTCTGATCTGGAATTTTTGTTGTACACTTACCTATGGCCCTGTTAGACTGTGCATAAATGTCATTGCATGAAAGTGTAAAATCCGATTCAATCTACCACCTTGGAATTAACGTATTCTAGGTACCTGTCATTAGTCTTGATGCTTATTTTTTATTACTACACAAAAAAAAATATTTAAAATCTCTGAGTCAGCTTTACTTCAGAGTTAGATTAGGGGATGTAAAGTGTGTCCGTTTTACAAAACCCCTTGTTGGCAGACACACTCCTCACAGAGGTCGTTTTAAGATTACAATTTTAAAAATGTTCCCAATAAAGAAAAATTGTTCTTTTCCATAATTACCATAGAATTGCCTTAGTTATATTCCCATTGAAAATCTAATAAACTTTGTAAGTTTTTAAAAATGTTATATGGTAATTAGAATGTATCCCAACCCATGTGGATTTAGTTTGTTTGAATTATTAAGTCATGATTATACAGAATACAACAGCCCGTATGTCATTCAACTCCAGTTGCTACTCCACCGGCAAACATGCTGGAACATTGTCGAATGAAGACACCGTCAACGTTCATACTCCTGATAATCATGCCCACGGTTAAATATACAGAAAAGACAAGACAAAGAAATAAATGAAAAAAAAATTTAATGACTGAACTTTAGTAATATAGCTCTTGTGAATCAGAGGTGTATTGAGTCCTATTCAACAATGCACAAGTTTTGGGTAATTGCATCCCAATATGCTTAGTATCAACGTCTGATGGTAATGACTGTGTTTTAAAAGATAACAAAAATGATTTAGTCCATTTTTCCAAAATATTCACAAAGAAATTTATCTTTCATTCATTCCGCTAGGTCTAAAATAAAGGTTCACTATATTGCTATTCACAAGTGTACCTTGCTTTGTGGTTTTTTTGTTATTTCTGAAAAAATTATTGCTGGCATTTTGGAATTTGACAATGTATAATCCTGTCAATCGTCAAGGCAAAGAAAAGAGATGGGAAGTGCAATAGTTGTTTTGTGCTATATGTACACGACAACATTGCAGAAAATTAAAATACAATAAAGTCGTCAAATTTTTATTACATGAGTCAATGGAGAGTCAGTTACCCCAAGAACTATTTTGAGCACCACTAACCAAAACCTTACGGCCATACTAACATGGGCACGGACCAAAAACCAACTGTATAACAAATTCTGTAGTCCCCATCTGGGGGTAGGGAAAACCACGTGTAAATTCGTAGTAAATTATACGATCACATACTGTCTTTCCCCACATAAAACTGGCACATGTTCTTTTTTAAAATTTAAACCGTCACCCTGCAATTTCTTTTCCAATCTCAGAGAACAATGGATAGTATAGACTTTCGCTAACCAATGAGCTAAAATATTAACATGGTCCGGGTATGTAGGGCCACATTGTTATAGCCAGGTGTTTACCACCCCATCCCCAGCCCAAGCCATCGCGATCGGGTTGAGTGACAATAACCCTTCCTCCTCAACAATAACTAACCAGTGTACATTATAATTTAGTCGTTGTACTAATTTCTTCTGCACACGAACCGCGTAACTTTGACTAGAAATGAAGTTAAGCAAACAGTTACGGAATTTTTTAGGTTCTGCACAAAGTTGGTTAGGTCAAAGCTTGCCCAGAACATTCTCCATGATTTTGTTCATGTTTCTTCCTTTTCTAATAATGATGAAAATATGGCCAAAGTTAATTGAACACCCACTATATAAGCTCAATATTTGGTTTATCTTGAAGAGTTTAAGTATTTTGTCCTGAAAACTACTCAGTCCCCCCCTATATTGGAGAGCGTAACAGCTGAACTCTCTTCAGCTGCGCGACCAATAGAACAATGGTCCTGCACTCCCAATAAGGGAATTTGAAGGTGTTTTTCTACCCGCATACCGGGCCGGTGATTGAATTACTTTAACTCCATTGTTTGCTGAAGTCTATGTGTATCCACTAGTCACTATATTGGGGACAGAATTGAAGTACATTTTATTCTTTTTCAAGAAAATGGCCAGTTTATATTTGTGGGAACAGACGATTAGATGATTTTTGTCCTCGCCTGAACTTTGGTCGGCAGAGACTTATAATCACTTTTCTGTCCTGTCTGTCTGTCTGTCTGTCTTTCCTGTCTCTCTGTCTGTCCGTCCGTCCGTCCGTCCGGTCCCTGTTCTGTCTGTCTGTCTTTCATGCTGTCTTTCTGCCTGACGTCCGTGTTCACGGTCTTGTGTACAATTTATCTGGAGTTCCGAATGGCTAATGATTAATGTAACTTGGTGGAAAGAAGCGGGTCCAACGAGTTCTCGACCTTATTAGCTTTTGGGCGTAACATATCAAATTAAGTATCTAATTGCATAATTAACGAAATTTTTCCCGCACGGCTTTGTGTACAAGTTTTTCTGAGTTCCGTAAGGGTTATGGTGATTAACTTGGTGGCAGGGAGCGCTGGAGAGTTCTCGAACTGATTCGATTTTGGGCGTTTTCGGGCAAATTAAGTTGCAAATGAGCTAATTTATAATGCAAAAAACATCGTAATTGCTATAATTTGAAACGGTACAGTTGGATACGGAAATCCTTCCTCACTGAATGACATCCTATCTGTGCACGCCTCTTTTTTGCAATTTTGAACGTGTGTGCTACATTGCGGCTTAGGTATGCCAAAGTTAGCTAATAAAATATGCGTTTTACTGTATCTCCCTGAAACCGTACATCGGATAGGCAAAATTCCCAGTTCCTTCGCTGCATGAAAGAACCTATGCCATGCATCTTTTGGGGTGAATCAGAATTGGGTCAAAGTGCATGTGGGTGGCCGCATTAAAGGGCATTTTTTATACCATGGATCTAATATAAAGATGCATACTTGCTTAAATGTCCCTGAACTTGTACATTGGATATGCCAAATTCCTTCCCTACAAAAATGAGACTTCTATGCCGTACTCATGTTGTTCTGAATCACAATTGCGGTCAAATGCAAGTGGATCAATTACAGGGGGCATTGTTGATCTTGATCTAAATTAAATTATGCGTAATTGCTGTATCGCTTAAATGGTAATTGGATATTCCAAATTCCTTCGCTACATGAGACACAATAATGGTAACTACATCTTTTGGTGAATCATAATTGTTGGTCAAAATGCAGTCAGCCAATTAAAGGGGCATTTCTTTATTATTTTAAAATTGCAACTAATGCAATGCTTGGTCCATTCAACCAAATTTTCCCTCAGGTTGTCAATGGTCAGTCAGTGTTAAATACACCACCTTGCAAAAGAATTGATTCAGGAGTTTGTTTACCTTACATAATTAGGTTAGCATGTGTTTATTTGCATTATATGGCTGTGTGTGGTATTGTTGGTGTAACAAAACCGGTGTACAAAACAGAGACTTATCAAAAGGGGGATACACCACACACGGATTACTAATATAAGCTAGATCAGTGCCCATATTTTCATGAACTGATTTTTCTAGTTCTGGTCAGTCCTTTTTGGTTTCCCGCCTGTTTACTTCTTGGAACAGTGAAAATATGAAAAGTGTGGCATTTTCACCGCTTCCTGGACCCCGTAGGCGACTCAAATTTAAATGTGGTCACAGGATTTTTCAAAATATTGTTGCCCAAATTGAATAAATTTTCATATTTTTTACTAACTTTAGTGAATTTTAAGGGATTTTTGTCATGACTTTTCATGATTAATATCGCTAAACAATGAAAATGTTTGTGACCTCCGGGGTGGTGTCAAATGAAAAGCAGGAATAAAAGAAATACTAATAATGCAAACCCGGGGGTGCTACCGCCTAACCATCGCTTGTTATATTATGTTGGGGACAGTTCAAGATTAATATCTCTCCCAAACGGAGATGTTGTTACCTCTATGGTGGTAACAAATGAAAGAGGTAGAAGTATAGAATACTATAAATGCCAAACTAGGGGTGCTACTCCTAACGTCTCTTACTTTGCTCAGTGGGTGGATTTTTCAAGATTAAATCTCCACAACACACGAAAATGTTGTGACCCCTAGGTGGTGCAAATGAAAGAGTGAGAGGTACATAGAATACTAAATCCAAATCAAACCCGGGGTGCTACTCCTACCATCTAGTTAGCTCTTGTTGAGGACTTCCATGATTAATATCTCCACAATGGAAAATGTTTTTGACTCCCTGGGGTGGTGTCAAAATGAAAGAGCAGAAAGTAAAGAAGACTATCATGCAAAACCAGGGGTCACTCCAAACATCTCTGACTTTGCTCTGGGAAGGGAATTTCAACTGCAAATTACATATCTCCACAATGGAAAAATGTGGTGACCCCTAGGTGGTGTCAAATGAAATAGTGGGTGTTATATTGAATTTACACTTAGGAGAATAAAGGGGAAGGGGTCAGACAGCCAAGAGTCGAGAAGTGTGGAGGAGGGAGCCTGGAAACGATGGAAAAAGGACACGTAAGGGGGCCAGAAAAAAAGGAGGCCAAGTAGATGATTGTGAAGGGCAGGAACACAAGAGGCGACGAACAGGTGCTCTGTCCCCCCTCTTTTCAAGAATGGAGTTTATCGCTTCAACAACTTTGGGGACACCCTGCTCCACATTTGCACTCTGTGGTGCTGCTTTTTATTCTACAATTAAGCGCGAAAGCAAGGCGAGAATGTTGGGTTCGAGAACCGCTTGTAATAATTCTTATGACTTTACACTTGGTTTTTCCCCTACCCCCCCCCCCCACCCCCCCCCCTCCCCCCCCCCCCCCCGATGGAGACTACAAACAACATCATAGAAGGACTTCCCTCGCCTTATACTTTTTAAACACTTGGTGAGATTAAACTGTAAGTTATCAAAAGAGCGGTATTGGTACTGTCTAGTCCTTGCATTCTGTGGCATCCCATTTTTTTTAGGGGGACATATTTCCAGGGGAAGCATAATTAAAATTGGTTTATAATGAGTATATTGCTATGTGTTTTCACTGTAATGGTTGCTGTGCAGAATTCACTATTTTTTCAGGGGAAGGCGGGGGCAAGATTACCCCACAAGGGGGAAGCTGCCCCCCCCCAACTTTAAAAAAAGGCTTTTTTAAAATCAAAATCATATTAATGCTTTATAGCTTCACAACACCATTACATTTTTTTCTGTGGGATAAAATGCTGTCCCTACCATACAACATTTCCAAGAATGGGTCCTACTCCCACACTCCTTAAGGCACATCTCAACCCAAACCAAATTTAAAATAACCACCCCGTGATCCACAACGCATTCCTAGGATAAACAGTCAATTTTTAAAATATAATTTTTTTAACATACAGGTATTTTCTATTGTAAAATAACGACGAATTTAGCAATATTTGCATCACAGTGTTTTTGATGTTGTTAAATTTAAGATGTATCTTTGCGGCACAATCTTTTATACTGATCTAAGCATTTTTAGAAATTGAAAGACGCCTATTTTGCACAGCATATTGTTATAGCTTAATCATAGGTTAAGTAAATTGAGTTCTAGAAAGTGAACAAGCAAGCCCCAACCCCCTATTGAAAACACCACAATTGCTTTTCAACTTAGTGAAGTCGGGATACCTCCCCCTCATATCTCCGCGCGCATAAGTTTGCACCAATCCCCATGCCCATAATTGCCCAACCACTTAACAAAAGTTCCAATGACTGTGCGCCGCGTACTTGACCCAGAATACCCATGCGGTTTCATGTACATTCCTTGGAACTTTGACTTGTTAGCAATGAGTCATCAATGAAAAACAACAACAAAACAAAAACAACAAACCCAAAATGCACTAAATCACTGAATTTGAGAACACATTTTCACAATTTCTTCACCTGGAAGGGAGTCGGAGTAAGCTCCCATGACTCCCTGTATCTGCAACAGCTTGCGATGATCCCATGCATCCAAGAACCACTTCAAAATGAAACCAATGGCTGTACACCGTACTTTGACCTATATACATGCGTGCAGGTTTACTAAACAGTATACACTTGAACTAACAGGTATGTTTCTATTCATTAATGTCATCTTAACTATTGTATACACTTCACATATCTGTGACACAAGAGTAATAGCAATCATAATCAGGTTGAATATATTCTTAAAGTACGATATATCCCCATAAACTGCTCAAGACACTGTTTCCCTTATAGTTCAAACTTTAAAAAGCCTGGATCTAAACTGCAGCATAGGTTTTGGTTACACAATTTTTGGAGTTTGAAGCCATTCCAAGTTTTTAACTTTGTCAATGTGTTTTTTTTTTTAACAAATCAAAGTAAATTATCAATTTGTTGTCTAAGGGATGGTGACAGATCAATGATATACCAGTGTGAAGCCGGCGAGGTCCCTGTATTATTTTTGGCAATTTCTTTCTTTCTTTCTTTCTTCTTGCTTTTTTCTTCCGACTAAACATATCAAAATGCACGAGTACCAAACTTTTATTCCGATTGCCACAAAATTTTCAAAAACCACTGACCCAAGGCCCCTATAGGGTGTCCACAGCTTTGGTCAAAGTCACAGTGGGTCAATAAAGGGGCATTCTTTGAACATTTCGAACTCTATAAAGAAAGCCTTTTTCTGCCACAGAATAGTGCCAATTAATCACCAGATGTTATCTGAAGAACCACTTACCCAAGACCCTTCTATGGTGTACCCAGATTGGTGAGGTCATGTGGGCCGATAAAGGGGCATTCGTCACAATTCCTATAATTCCTTCTTGTTCCACAAATCAATTCCTATATCACAAGAACTTAGGTTCAGAAGACCACGACCCCAGGCCCCTATGGGTGTACACAGAATTTGGATCGAAGTCATTAAGGGTCATTAAGGGACACTTCCGGTCTGAATTCAAAAATGCATATTGCCTATATGCAAGGTATCATGGGTCACATGACTCATGCATATGAAGCTTGAGACCCTTCATCAAAGATGTGCTCAACATGTGGGTCAAATGTCCTTAAGGACCTTCCGGTCTTTAATGGAAAATCTTCAAAAATTAATATCTGTCATTTTGCAAGTACCATGGTCAATTACCACCCATGCATATGAGCACTTCATAAACGCTTCAACTCTTCCACAAATTTTATCCCCACGTTCTAGTTTCGTGCTCATTCGATCACAATGTGGACCTCTAGTTATTTTTGTCCTTTTATTAAACTTTTCAACGATTCTATTCTGTTGAGTTGTATGTTTACCGGTAAAAAATCAATCCACTGTGGCATGGCTGAGGCCTCATCTGAGATTGATTTGCCATCATCCGCATGGCGTACCAGTCGGGGGCAGGGAAGGGCAGGTTGCCCCCTGACACTTTGGCCGGGAAAAAATTGCAAAAATCATGCTAAATTCACCGTTTTTTTAATTTAGCCCTTTGCCCGGGAAAAATTGCCTTTATTGACCCCCCTGAGAGGGTAAAATTTCCCAAGACAGGAAAATTTGCCCCCTCATAGCGGGCAGGCCCGATACGCCACTGTTCATAAGATTTAATCCGTTCTTTGAAGTGAACCAGTAACCTATTGATGCACATTAACAAAATGTGTTATATGGCATGTATGCATATAATTCGCTGATGTAGAGCACATTAGAATAAGGCCGTTACCAGGTCAACTGTCTTACGCCAACTTTGGTAGGAGCCACTGATCACATTGATCGCAACACAAATCTTATGGCATATCATAATTCGGAACAGGTGCTTGGGCCAAGGCTTGAACCAGGAAACAATTGATACTAACATGCACTACATCAGCGAATAAGAGAGCATGACTTATTTATTTCAGCAGCTGCGAAAAGTGATGTCAGATTGAATTTTACAGATTTAGTGACAAAAGTTCCAAAATATATCAAAATGGCAAATACATTTAAAGTTCACTTAAAATTATTACATCTTCTGCACATGGTCAGGACAACCATGATAGTCAAACACGTTACATTTACTGAATTAACTCAAAAGGGATCGCAAAATTCAAATTTATTACCGTATACCAAATTTTGAAGCTTTTATCTGCAATAACAGAATATTTGCACTTAATAATTTATCTACTCTACTATATCATTGGCTTTCTCATTTTCGGTATCTACACATCCCTCCAAAGGAAATCAAACCCTCTACAATAAGATCACCATGATTTACAATATGCATGAAGTGGCACAGATAAAAAATCAGACTATAACAAAAATGCCACTACAAGATGCACTCAAAGACTGAACTTGCAGACTTTGCGAGTTATGGTGAAAAGGTTCAGTGAGTTGTGTAATCTCTTTTGTGAACCCATACGGCCTGTGGGCTACATAGTCCTCCCAGAGTGTATTTTTTGAGTTTTTGGTCAATATTTTTGAAAAAATATGTCAAAATCATCGTTAAAAATGCATTCAAATGCGTCTAAACACGCCTATTCTTAGGTCAGTGTTTTTAAGGTGGCTTCCCAAAAGGGCCCAAAAGACTGCAGGAAGTCATCATCCCAGAACAAAATTTTACTCAAATATAGCAGCACTGAAAGGGTTAATGAATGACTGACAAAAAGTAACTGTCCTTATTAAGCTTGAACTTCAGCAGACAGAGTGGAAAAGATGGTATTATGGATGGACCGAGCAACATTTGGCATGCTGGAGATTGTAGAATTGATTTATAGGCCTCTGCAACCTCCTGGTGTCAAGCCAATTTGAGAAAATTCACTCTATACATGCGGCACCAGACTTCTTTTTCGGGGGGGGAGCAAATGGAAGGCAACGTGAACTTTTTTGGGAGAAGTGAAATTCTGGTGGGAAAAACATCCCAAATTTGGAGATTCCTTACCACATTTTGGCACAAAAAATATCGCTGATTTTTACCACAATTTGTGATTTTTTTTTGGCCCCAATTCGCTCAGTTTTTGGCCAAAATTCTACTTCAAATGGGGGGGGGGGCTGAGGGAGGTCAGAAAAATATAAAGGGCTGTTTATCTTCTAGCCAGGACGACACTAGTTCCTTGTTTATTTTACCTTGTGCATCCACCAGCTAGGCGTGAGTGATCAACAACCATGAATGAATGCCCCTCTGAAAGCAACTTATTGCAGGCACCTCTGAAGCTGATCCATATAACCTGATACAAGAAACACAAACTTCAACCGCCTACAGCAAACCACCTAATACAGTACATAAATGGAAAAGTTTATTCACAATTGAAAAAATAAATGTCAAATTTCCGTTCATTATCATTGAAAAAAGAAATGTCAAATGTACCATATTACTATCATGAATTCATCTTGAAGAGTCCAAATTTTGCAATTCATAGAATAGCTTAATTCTGTGGATTAACTCTGACAATTCTCTAAGTTATTTTTTCAACTAATAACGTTGACAGAAATAAAGAACATAACCGTGTTCAGATATAATCTCTGTTCAGTTATTGTTGTGTAAGTGGCGTTCAGCAAAAAGCAGCTATTCCATTCTCAGATATGGATTCTTGCACTTCACAAAAGTTACTATGTTTCATCTGGTCATTTTGGCAAGAATTCCAGTTTGCACACCCACTGCAAAAAGTTTTGTACAGTAACAAATTCTTTTTTATTTTGGCCATAGGGTTAGGGTATTCATTAAGTGTTAGCCATAAATAAAAAATAATTAGTTTCTTGTAGAATTTTAAAGGGTTATATGAAATCCATATTTCTTACCTGCCACCAGTTATCCAAGCCATATTTGTAGCTGAGGAGATATGGTGAGATAATCTGAGTGTATCTTAGTAAAAGAGTTGCTAACCATTGTGCAGTACCCACTACTCCCTCCTAGTGTCTCCTCTACACTATCACATCGGAACGAAGAACACCTACAGCATGCCTGAATGAAGATAGCAAAGTAAACTATATAATACAAGTGGTAACTTACTCAAACTTCAACAAAATCCTGCAGATTATAAAGGCTTTGTAGGAGTGGGAATAATAGTCATATTTAGCAGTACAACATGGTTTTGGATGGAAAGTAGTACAAATGTGTCCAGTGGATAGAAGCGCCTGACCCGCACACCAAAGATTGGGAGTTCTGAGCCCCTCTGTGCCAACGTGTGCACACCCCTTGAGTAAGGCGCTTTACCACTCATATCCTCTCTACCCATGTGTGTAAATCGTATAGCATTATTCATGTTGGAGAAAGGTAACGGACTCACTAGTTATAGCAATCTCCCTACAGCAAACATTGGATGGTGAGTCTCGCCCATCACTTTGAAAGAGAGATGGGCCTGGGGGCACTTGTATTCCAAGTGGAATACTGCTCGTGTACAAAAACGCTAATTTTTTTTAAAATCAGGCGATGTATGCGCGTACAATGATTAGGATACAATAATCATACCAATACAAAATTAGGGTATGCTTCACCGAATTACATGTTTAGGGGGAGATGGGTGCCTCATTTCTTTGTATACTCAGGTCTTTGTACCCTTTACCTTAGTGCACAAAAATACTGTTCCTAAGGTGTCCGGGTGATTGAGACCACCTCCTGAAGCCCACCTGAGGGAGGCATTCTTGATCATTCAACAACAGTGATGGTATTTTTGGCAAAAACTTCAATACCCATGTTGTATTTGTTTTGTACTGCCTCCTCAAAAATCACAAGCTATTTAGGAAAGTAATTTGGAAAGAAAACAATTCCATTTGCCTCACACTCTGAGTCCACATGGTAGTTGTCTTCTTCCCTGTGCACTTGACGACAAACATGCGTTTTTATTTGATGTGGGGAATTGGGCCCAAAATCTTTTTTTGAATCTTTTTAAAAAAAAAAAAAAAAACAGCACTTTTCAAAAATATGGAATTTCTTCAATTTGCTCTCAAATGATGGTCTATGCCATGGAAGAACAGAATATTTTACACATAAAAATCACATACCCAAAAACAATAGGACATTGATATGAGGATAAAGACTCCAGGTAAGTTGTAGGCCCACTTTTAAGTTTTCCATAACTTAATCACCAAATGTGTATATTACATGAATATTTTGACTCGTACTCACTGATATTAAACCACAAAGGTTATAGACCGATCCAACAGTGTGCATAGCGTGGGAAACATGCATACGGCGTGCGTGTTCTTGTGTTAAACGCCATTTTCGTCGTCTGCTGAATTTAACATCGCCGGCGACGTTAAATTATAAAATCGTTCTGTTTACCCATAAGGAAGGTGATTTGGTCTTAATCATTTCGGGTGATGGCTTTTGTATATAAAAGCCTTGCAACCATGCAAAAATATCGATTTTGAAAATCTTGAGGGCACACTATTTTTCAAATGTGCCAGTGTCTCTTTAATTGGCCAATAACAGGGTCACACTGGTTCATAAATATTCATGAGGTGTAGTAAAAGAATTTACCAAGCTTTGCCCCAAAAGAAAATGTAATTTTAATAATAGATCTTGTGAAATATTAAACATTTAAATATTATATATCATATTGCACATCGTATATATGTTTTTAGCAATTGTACAAAATAGAAATAATCATGATCAATAGCACATATTTCTTGAAAATTGTGGGTCTATAATTAACCAAAATTGCCAAAAAGTGGTTAAAAAAGAACAAAAAAAATAGCAAAATGTGGGGTATATCCCCTTCTCATTTGCCCAGGTATTTCTGCCTATGATATGCCAATAAAGATAATTAGTAAAGTAATATGACCTCCAAAAGACAAATCAGAACATGTCCTCAAATTAACTTCAGTTTAGTAAATTGTTGATTCTGCTATGTGATTTAATATCCGATAAATTTACTCTACATTCTTTCTTATCCGATATGCATAATGTCATGATGATAATGGCTGGTATTCTGAAAGGCAGTTTAACTTTAAACCTGGGTTTAAACCAGGGTTAGTCCTGCATGAGTGAACCTTTTTTTCTTCCAACATGCTCTAAAAATGTACTGTAACGGGTGAGAAATTCCTCACGGATGGGCCGGAACAGCCCATCCATGGGGAATTTTCTCACTCATTACATTTAACTTTCACAGTATTTTGAAAGGGAAAAAGGTCCCCTCATGTAGGACTAACCCTGGTTTAAACCTGGGTCTAAAGTTAGACTCCCTTTCAGAATACCAGCCATAACGGCATTATTTGAATACCTGCAAAGAGTGGTGGCCATGCGTACATAGCCATGAGAGAGGCTCCATCTGTGTTTGGTCTTCCCAGATCTGACTGCCATGGTACCACATATTCTACACACAATACATATAACCCTACTATACAAGCTAGTGGTAGGGCTATCCTGTAGTAAGATGTCTGCTTATTACCATCTAAGCTGAAAAAGAAATAAAAGACAATATATATGACACCACCGTACAAGTCAGTGTAGTGCTATCTTACATTAAAGGGGCATTTCTTGGTCCACAGCCTCATCCCCTGATTTACCTCAAAGAAATTGAGATTTTTATGTCATCTGAACAGTTTCCCCAAATATGTGTGCCTAATCGTATGTGCAAATTTGATCTGCTCTAGAAGAAATTTGTCATTTTGTATTTTCTGTCCGTAAGCGGACAGAAATTACAACACAGTGGTTTATGGGGAAGTGCAATACAACTAATTCGTTCATAACGTCAATATGCAACATCAGAATCAACTGAAATTTTGGAAATAACCTTTTCTTGAGGATATTTAGTGAATCATAAACAAAAATAAATGTGCTATGATTACAAAATGCGCTTTAAACCATCATCTAATCCTTTTCTGGTGCCAAATTATTTTATGTGTTTGTCAATTGACATTTTATGCTCCTTTTCATGCAAAAACAACAACCACCAGGGTATAGGTAAGGTACAGATCTCAAAGTGATGGATGAGGTGGCAACCCTCCCCCCCCTCTTTTGGTACCAGTGGATAGCTATGATCCTCATATTTCCATTGATCCTAAAATGAGTACAAACATGCCCAGTGGGCATAGTCATTTAGAGGGATGTCGAAATGATGTTGGCACATCGAAAACAGGTCGAGAGTCCATAAGGCCAAGAAAAAAACATCAGTTTGCCTCACCTTCCCACTTGCATAGGTGTAAAAATCTA
>JAMKCH010025768.1:0-18886 GCA_023653785.1 Ophioderma brevispina
AACACGCATAACTGAATATAGTACTTCTTAACATTATGTGTAGAGGATTTGGGGGAATTTGCCATTCGAAGTTTTGACCCGATTTGTTGAGTGAAATGGGCCCGGTACCGTCCACTTCCTCTTATTGTCGGGTACCATGCCTCGTCGTAGGAAGTGAAAACACCCCGTTCGCATATCGTGTGATTAAAAAAATACCCCTTTTTGTGCAAAATCACGAATTTTTAGGGCTAAAATATACCCCTTTTTTCGCGAAATATGAATGATTTTTTAATTATCCACCCCTTTTAAACAAACGCGAACAGGAAGAAAATACAGTAGGAAATTTACAGTCAAACAATTAAAATACGATGTATTGATGACACAAAAAGGGTTTACATGTGAACCATGCGCAGATTGACAGAGGATCTATAAGAATACATATAGACCTGTGTCGTTCAGCTGAAGGTTTCGAGAATTGATGGACTTTGTTTTAATCCATGGCACAAATCACAGACGAAATTATACTAAAAAAGTCTTCTGGGACCACCCGGACTGTACTACCCCTTTTCTAAATTTCGCGAACTTTGAAAAATGAAAAATACCCCTTTTTTTGATATCGCCCGAAAAATAAAATTCGCGAAATTGATTGAGGAGGAAAGATCCGTTTTTCCGAGATCCTACGAACGAGCATGCGTTTACCCGCCAGTAGAGGAGTAGTGACGGTGGTACGGCACTTGGGCCAGGTATCTAGTCATTTGAAAAAGCCAGTTTTTAGTGGGCACACTGAGTTCATTGGCTTTGCGTGCTCACACGTGTGCCACTAAGTGCCTAGATGCTAGTGCCAGTAATTTATTTTTGTAACTTTTAAAGATAAAAGGCATTGTACAAATTAATCGTTTGCCAACGTAGTAATAATTAGACACTATTTGCATACAAAGTCTGATTAGTTTAATTAGCGAGATAAAAGAGCAGGTCCCTGATAGAATCCATTGGGGTAACAGGCGGGGGGGGGCAGGTGACCCCTGATGGACTTTGGCCGGGAAAAAAAATTGAAAAAATCATTCTAAATCAGCCGTTTTTAGCCCTATGACCGGGAAAAATTGCCTTTTGACCCCCTAAGAGGGCAAAAAATTTCCCAAGTCTCAGAGAGGGCAAGGCCTGATACGCCACACTGGAGTGAATATTATTTAATCATCCAACACTACTTGTTATAATAAAAAATCAAACATGTTTAATTATTAGTATATGATAAATGTTTAAAAGGAACACTCTTAAGATGCAGTGACCTTAAGGAATATTTCAGTTCACTATTTCAGTTCATCATTTTAATAAATTAATTAATGGTATCAACACTGGGATGTATATTGTCATTTCCAACTAAAAAAATGATAGAAAAGAAGGAAACCGAAGTATTAAAAGATATGAATCTCCATTGAATTATGTGGTGTAGTAATTGTCCGTACCGACAGTAAGTGACTAAAAGATCTGATTTGTCTTATTAGGCTGGTTTGGTTGTATAACTTGTAGGGTATGTTAGGACACCATACGTGTGACCAGAGATGCAAAAATCTGATTTTTTCCGATTTTTTGATTTCTGATTTAGAAGTCACCTGTTAGTGTATATTTAAGAGGAGGGGTGTGGGTGTAGTCACCCCCCCCCCCCCATGCCACTAAAGGGGCAAAAGGTCTACTTTTTGCTCATTTGTAAATAAAAGGCAAGGTTCCAAAAATTGAGAAACTTTGTCCCACTTTTTGGTGATGAGATGTTCAAAAACTCAAAAAAAGACCATTTTAAATCAACTTTAAGCCCAATACGTCCGAAAAATAAATCTTGCTTATGGCCCTGGCTGCAATCATTTACAGTTGGGGTGTAATTAAGCAAGATTGATTCAAAAATCCAGTTTATGTCCTCGCTTTCAGTTTCCATTCTCTGCAAGATAGTCATGTGTCTCCAGGAGTTGAGATTAGCTTGGGTAGCTGTGTGATAAAAGGTGTTTAAAATGATAAATTCAGTGAACTCCTTTTGGGGTCATCCATAATTTCTTGTATATTGTGAATGAAGGAGAATGATATATGTATTGCACAATCGATCAACATTTGCGCAATGGGTGTGGTCACATGTAGCGAATGTGAGAATTGGGCCTTACAGTGCGCCCACTTCCCTGATGACGCATATTACTTATCCCATACAGGACTGCTAAATTCATCAGGATTGCCTGTGAACGGGGGGTCCTATACTCGGGCCATAATTTCTTGGACATAACAAACATGCGGTTGACGTTTGAGTTTTGTAATGCGTCTACGTGCACTACAATGGTGCGCCGTTTTGGCGGGGGGAAGGAGGGAGGGGAAGATGGCGCTACGTTCGAAACTGTCCAGGAGAAATTATGGGCCAGAGTAATATGACCCAACGCTACGGGGATGTGTTTGCGTCAGTGGTAGTGGTATTATTCCAAAGAGAAACTTCAAACCCAGGCAACCGGGGGGCTTTTGTCCCCAACCCTCCCCCCCCCCAACCCCCACCCCCCGATTTGGGACCAAAAAATCACCAATTTTGGGGAAAGAAAAGTGGCCGAGTTTGGGCTTAAAATGGTTAAAAAACTCCAAAATTTCAGACTTTGCACCCCCCCCAGAATTCAATTTTCTCCCCAAAAAAATTTCACTTTGCCCCCTGGTTGCCCCCATAGAAAAAGAGGTCGCGCTGCCACTGTCTGTGGTTTAGTGTTAATAGGGAACATTTGGCATGGTGAGCAAAGCTGTGAATGATGGTTATAAGCCCTAGTGATCTGCTCCTACAAAAAATGGAACAAAAAAAAATAGTCAATGACTCAGTATGGGCTTTTGGCCTTAGGAAGTGCATTTTAATAGACTTTCAGTTTATGACTCTATAACTCTACACAATTTTAGAAACCAAGCTGCAGGTCTTCAGACTAAAACTACCTGTTAACTAAATGTGACATTTAAAACAGTTTGATCATCAAAACAACATTTGGGATTCTATCATGACTCCATTTTTTAATTTCAACTTCCATCAAGATAGCTTTCTGCCACGAGACAACTTCCCCTTTTAAATCGGAAATTTGATTATTAGATCAAATCAATCATTCCATACCTTCAGAAACGGTTTGTAGGAGAGTTATCTGGTACAGCAATTCTACAAAATATTCATGCTTCACGTTGGATTCAAGGTTAATCTGGGATTTTTCCGGTGGATTTTCATCCTTCTCCAGAATCTCGAGAGAGAGCAACTGCTACCTAGATGAGCAGAGAAGTTAGTCAACTCTCAGTGTCATCAAATAGACATCCAGACATTCATTTATTCAAGATTTCATAAGCAATATTTTGCTTCATAGTCCATCCAAAACGATCCAAGAAAATGTCAAGTGGTTATCACTTTTTCCATCGTGCAAAATTCCTGGGTTTCCATAAGGTGACCCATCTAACCCACTATATTTTTCTTGACAACAAAAACTTGGGTTGGAAATTTTTTTTTTTCAGAAATCCTACGCAGAATAAACCACAATTTTTGTAATTCTGTTAAGGTTACCAAATTTACAAGTGTGGTCAGATAAAAAAAGTGGTGGTTTAGAGGGGTCATCTTGGAAACACCTCAAAATTCTAAAGCAGGGCCTGGATGTATTAACAATTTAAAATTAGTTAGAAGACCAGAGTGGACCCAAATACTTGCATGATTATTTTGAAATGAGCTAGGAGCATATCTGGGACCCAATTATTGTATGATTTGGAAATGAGACATCTGTCATGGCTGGTTGGGTAGCCCATTCATAGTGGACAATGTCATGCCAACTGACCCATCTTATTGGATGCTGAAGGCCTATGCTAGAGGCTATACAGGTGTGATGAGGGATATAAATGCATGGAAAATCACAGGGCTGTTATTTGTGGTAAAAACTCTAGTGACAATGAATTTAAGTTTGCAGCATTAGCTCATGTGTAGGTTTAAAACAACCAATGAAATGTTGTACTTGTATGCAATGATAAAATGTTGCACACACTGTGAATCAAACACTTTGAGGTGAAAAGGCTAGGTTCGAAATGTGTCAGTATTAAAGTGATGAATGAAAATCCATGAAACAGTTATCCAATCTTTTAGAAACCTTTATTAAACACAAATACCAATGTTACTCCTGCATTGGACACTGGTAATCCATAAGGGTCAGGTTTCCAAAAATTACTTTGGAAAAAAAATGCAAAAAAAGAGGGAAAAATGCATTGGATTTGGATATAATCTTGTGCGAAGCATTGAAACATGGCTTATTCATCACTTTGCAATAAATAAAAAAAGGCTCACTGCACCCATGGGTACACATGCTTTATACCGTCATGTGTTATGGAAGGGGATGACACGATTTAAAGTATATGAGGTTTTCATCGTTGATAGAAGGCTTTCACCCCAAAACCCCATCGTAAAGTTGCACAGATATTTCAACCCAATTTTATGGGAGAGATAAAAATGTGATTAGTAATCCTCCAGAGTACTGTTGTAAAATTTAATATTGGTGGACAAACATATGGGGGCCATTTTGCTCAGAAAATCAAAACCAAACATCCGTTAGCCCTAAGATTTCACAGGGTAAATGAAAAAAATAGTAGCTTCATATAACAAGATTTTGACCACTTTCAGTAAAATCTGGGGTTCTGTGGACGAGGCTATTTAGTTATTGAGCCAGTGGCCCCTTTAAGTCACACATTACGGAATAAAGTGTACTTAAACCAACAGGTACAGTAACTCATTTCATTTCATTTTGTTCCGCAAAGCATAATAAGCATGGTACATCCAAATCAATTGGATTTCATCTGTAAAATTTAAAATGCTCCGATGGTTTTATGAAATCATTTGAAAACATGAAGCAAACCATATAGGGAGAATATGACTGTGTGTCACAAAAATGGTGTCAAAACTGAGATTGTTAAATGAATTGAAAAACAAATTTATAATTTTTAAATATTTACATTTTATTATTTCAGTTTATTGAATCCTCGTATGGTGATGATCCACAGATCAAATTACAGGAATTTCACATTAAAACTAACATATAGTAGCTGGATGGTTGTAAAGCCCCAAAACCCGCAAAAATGTTTGTCTCAGCTTCATTTAGCTCAAAATGCTAAGTTCTATGTTTTTTTTAGTAAAGCTATGAGCTATGCAGACATTCTTCTGTTGTTTAAAGGTGCAACGAGAGATTTGACATCTCGGGTGTCCCTTAAAAAATCGAAAGTACTGATTTTTACCCTGATTAAAGCTTTCCATCAAAAATATCCCCATCTGAAAGGATTAAGCCGATAAATGTTTCTTTGGTACAAAAATTGTGAAATTTTTAATTTCGTATAGGAGCAAATACGAAATTCAGCCTATGTTTTACACTGAAATACAAAAAAATCCAAATCGCCTTTTTTTCTCTCTTTTAAGACATTTCTGTAGCGAAATACAAGGCAAGAAATCTATTGAGTGTCTAATCTATATGAAATTACTATTATGGCACAATATTTGGGTGCCTCAAAATTTCTTGTTGCACCTTTAATTTTTAGACCACTTTTTTGCCTACTCTGCATTCAAATGTTCTTTTTCCCCTTGATCAATTTTAAAAGAAAATCTTGAAAACCTTTAAAAAATGTGCGAAAAATGTGACTTTTTACCTATATGAGACATTATAAGTGGGAAGCTGAGACAACTTTCTCTCTTGGCCGATATACAATTTCTTTTTGAAGCGAATAAACCTGCGGATAAGTTGCGCTTTTGCACTTTTGAATAGCCGTCTCCACCCTATTTCTTTACCCCATAATTTCCATCATTAATCAGTCCTGCCCTCCTACAACTGTTTATCCTGATGGGGACAAAACTGAAAGGAGCTATTAAAGGTGCGTGTTCAGATCATCTTTGAGACCCCCCGATTTACCTGGAAAGTAGTATCGTAGTTTTGATATCAGATGAAAAACGATTTTTCTCAGTTTCGATCTGAAATTTGAGCCCTCAAATCCAAAATCAATCGCAAGGATAATAAAAAAAAATAGGGCTTTGCTTTGCAATATTGCATTATGGCTTCTACCATCCAAACCGCAAGTTTGTTTCCCGACGTATGTGCAGTGCCAGGCTCTCGCATCAAGTAGGAACACAATAGACATAAATCAGAACAAGCACCTTTAACCTTGATGCAAAGCTTAAATCTGATGGCCAAAGTAACTATTCTTCTAACTTAAACCCGGTCTACTTTTGTGCATATATGGTCCTTAGGGTTTAATACCAAAACAATCTTTGTATCATCATGCAGGAATACAATGTGGAGGTCCTGTAAAAAAAAGCATAAACGCCACAGCATTGCAGCCCACAGCAGCCGGCAACATCACGCTGTGCCACGGATTACACCAACATCAAGGCACGCACTGCTGCCATTTCAAAAAACGGACATTTACTTTGATTTCCCAAGAAAAGCATTGAGTTACCGTGTAGGTATTTTTTGTTGGGTGTCTAATAATTGTTCTATAATGGTTCTATTATACAAACTTGAAGATTGTTTGAAAAAAAGTTATAACCAGGTCACACTAATTGTGTGTAAAATTGTTATTCGTCCTTAACTAAAGACCCAGATTATCAAATGTTCCACAGATGCCTCACATTAAACTCTATTTGAACAATTACAGTCATAGCAATAGCTCAGCAGGACAATGGCGGTGATCTGTGCACTGGAGGATTCATAAGCAGTGATGGACGATCCAGAACCAAACGATTCATAAAAATCTGAATATCACAATAAGGGGAAAAAAGAGATTTTCACCATATCAGGTGTCCCTAAAAAAATAAACAAGTTAACTGATTTTTGCCCTGATGCAAAGTTTTATACTTCGCATATTAAAATATCATCATCTGAAAGGATTACAGCTGAGAAAGCTCATTGATGCTCTGGTTAAAAAATAGGTGAAATGTCTGATTTTTATAATTGAAGGATCAATAGATTTTGATAAGTGGTGGTGGATTGTGGAATAGAAGCGGGACTGATCGTGACGTGGGTGGAAAAAGAAAGAGACGGTGGGGCTGGTGGAGATTTGGGTTTTGGGTGTGGCGTCCGAGGGGGTGGGGTGAGAGTTGTCTGTATCGTGAGTGACCCTCGTGAGTGAGGGAGTGAGTGAGTGAGTGATCAGTGAGTGAGTGAGTGAGTGAGTGAGTGAGTGGAGTGAAGTGAGGGAGGGGAGGGCGGGAGGGAGGGCGGGAGGGGAGGATGGAGGGAGGAGGGAGGGAAATAAATATTATTTACCAGACATCACTGTAGGATCATAACAAGTGTAAACAGTAATTGCAGTCTGCTTACATGATGAAACCATAAGTCTACATTATCTGTAACAAAGAAGAACACAAATCGTGTGTCGTGCAATTAAAATTGTTCCAACAATAAAAAGAGATGAAATAGTGTCAAACAGTGTGTTGAGTATGGAACAGATGAGCAGGTTTACTACTTGCCTTTCTCTGTCTGTCTTGTTGATGGCAACCATTATCCTCTGGCCCACATTAGGTCAAACTTGCCTAGAATCTCCCTGCAATCAGAGGGAACAAGATACTGCAATGATGGCATCATAATTTCTTTAAAACCCTTTCAACCTTTAACCCTTTTGTATATTCTGATACTTCATCCTCCGCCTAACTAAGGCGTGCTGTCTAGGCTTTTCACGCAGCTATTTTTGCATGCATGTTACATATCCCCTAAAATGGTCCTTTTTGCTTTTTGAACATCTTACCACCAAAAAGTGGACTTCCTGTCCAATTTCTCTCAATTTTGGACCTTTTTATCATGAAATTAGGCCAATATGGACTTTTTTGTCCCTTTGTGGAATTTTGGGGGAACAAAGAGGAATAATGGGGATGGAGAAGAGGGAGAGCAGACCTATACGTTACAATAATGCTCATCCACCAATGACCAGTGTCAGTAGGTTTGTACTTGTACTACATTGACACAACTGACCTTGTGGATCTTGTGTATCATATATCAACCCAAAAACCCGGGGGTATATTTTCTAAATCCATTGTTGAATGAAAGCTCTGAAAGAACTGTTGCACCAGTGAATTGAGATTTTACTTAGCGAATGTGAGAGAGAGAGATGCGAAGAGAAGAAGGAAAGAGGAAAGATTTAAATAATTTAATTAATAATATTAATAATTTATTAATAATTGCCGACTTATCAAGCGCTACAACAAAGTAATCTAGCACTACAAAAGGGAAGGACAAATCTGTTTTCACAAGAAACAAAAGAAAAACATAGATAAGGGCCTTCATACCTTAGGAATGCAAAAGATCAGCTTTGTAAGCCAGTTCCCCATCTTTACTCTGCACAGAAAAAAAACATACAAGTCATGGTCAGAGCGCCACAAATTGCAATTTCTCTGAAGCATCAAGTCATGTTTGGCCCATCTATCAATCAAACGGTGGGAAAAAGTTGGGACTCAGAACGTGGAGGGAAACTTTGACTTTGCAAATAAAGAAATGATTAGAAATCGAAAAAAATTGTGGAAATCTTGGGAAATGTGACTTCGCTTCCCTGGGAATGCACATTTTTTTGGGCCCTTGCCCCCTCTCGACCAGTATAGTTTTGAAATTTTGTCTCAAGGCTTAGAACTTTCTTCTCACCTTAGATAACTCGCCCTGGAACAAACAACTTCCACAGGGCTGACATCATACTCTACCTTCTGCTCCTTAAAGAATTCTAACCAGTGCTTCTTTTACCCCTGACAGTTCAATACCCACAACTGTTATGACCCTTGTCACAAGCCTGGAAGAAATTAATCCAAATGTTATCAATAAGGCAGAACTCAGGCATCACTTGTTTTTTGATAACATTTTTTTCATTCGTTCAGTATGTTACCTTTGGAACCGTGACTTTCTGTAACCTGAACAAAATCTTACCACTTATGAATTCGGAACCCTTCATGAAAAAGCATGTTATTCCATAAGGTTCTGCTTCATAAGTGTGTCAGAAAAAAGTGTGTCATATGGTCAGGTTAAAACTCCCATATACCTAGCAAAAACTGCAGGTACCATCTCTGTACCTCCCAGACAAGTGTGCTTGGCCAGACTCGAACCGGCCAACCCTGTTTTACTACATGGTGGCCTCTTGCCAACTGAGCTCTGGGTTTTGAGAGATGATGATAGAATATCAATCTATCGACCTGTTAGTTCCGAAAGGTGGGCCATGCTTTCCTATCGATAGCGTCTTCAGTATATTACAATTTATATTTGTTTTGAAAGTTTAACTACTTAGTTCTCAGGTAGACAAGGATGGAATATATTTATTAATCTTTCCATGGAGATAGCCAGCGCGCACAATTGTTAAAAAACAATGTGCGCTGGCGGATAGAATCAAAAATGTATACAATTTATATATAATTTATACAAGTGATTTGCATTGCTGATATATCAATTACTTCCTGATGCAAGCTCAATAACCCTTCTATGGTCTGAATTACAAACCTAGAACTTAAGCATGAAAAAAGTTATACTAGTATTAGCATCGGAAGGTATTACTTCCAACGAAATCAAACAAATAAAAAATATTCTATCTATATTTAAAGGCCAATCATGATCCCCAAAAAGAGTCAAAATATTCTTAATTTGCAGGAGTAGTGTAAAAGTGACAAAAAAGGAAGAAACAGCAGTGTTTCAAAGATATGAATCTCCACTCAATCATGTGTTGTATAGACAGTGTCCGGACGACAGAAATGACTAAAAATATCCCATTTTGTCTTTATAAAAATAAATAAATAACCTAAGATGGTCGACAGTCTCTATTATGGAGCGCTTTTGTCACAACGTATCAAGCAGCCTTTAAAGTGCATATTTCCGCCCTGCACATTACGATGATGTAAGTGTCATATCAACCTGGCCACAAGTGCGAATAGCTATCCCTTTGGGCGGTGCTTCAAATGGGACAATAAAAAACGTCCCACACTTGGCACCTTGGTTGGGAGCGAGTAGGCAAGCGAGGTAAAGTGCCATGCCAAGTGGCACAACACTTGGCCTCTACGGGACTCGTACCCAGGACCTTTGGGTCATGAGGCGGTCGTTGTATCCACTGGAACGCACAATGTGCCCTCGGTTGCTTTCAGTATCATAACTTGTATGGTATGTTTAGGAAGCTATACTTGTTACATACATGCAAAAATCTAATTTTTAATAATTTTTTTTGAATTCTGATTTGGCAAATCACTGATAGTACCTTTAATACTAATATATGCTGACACGTCAACAATTTACCAACAGAATTCTGTAAATGTGGTGTTTCGCTTACTCTGTAAGGTATCGTTTAGTATAGGCACCGGAGTTTTGCGCGATTTAAAACGGCAAAATGCGCGGCCCGTATTTTGAAATGCACGAAAATGCACAATTTTAAAAAAGCGCACACACCAAGAACACGAAAAAGTCTTTGCAAAAACAGGCTCAAACTTCCAAAGTTGACATCCTATTTCTTACTTTTTTTTCGGCTGAAAATGGCAGAAGCACATCTTAGCCTCTGTTGTTTTCCCCTTCTTATTTCTGAATAAAATATTTGAATCAGTGGTAGCTGCACTGCCGCGGGCTGAGGCCTTTGCATACACCCGAGTATAATTACTTTCGCACGTGGGGGGGGGGGGGGAAATCCCAGTGGGGATCCCTAGTCCCATAATTGGATTCACATGACTTTCTTAACAGCAATGCCTTTAACGGTCTATCATGTGATGAAGTTAATGCATTTAAGATTTATGACATATGGAGCGAAGTCATTGCTCAGCAGGACCAGGGCATCACCGGCCTCGGATGACGTGACGGGTTTCCACTCTTGCCCCTGAATGAAGTGCCACGTGTGGGAGTTGCTTTTTCATGCTCTACGCGGCCAAAGTCCGAATATGTTTAATTCCTTAGAGATTATGCCCTGACAAAACACATTATGAACAAAGACCCGTACCGCAGGTTTTTATGGGTGTTCAGCGTGCTGTTAAATTTTGGAATGAGCTTCAAAGAGAGATGGAATGTCCATTTTTAGAGATCTTTCCAAATTTGGAAACGTTTATTTGGTGTTACAAATTCTAATATTGAGAATTGGGAAATAGAGACCAGCTACTTTTGATTGCCCGAAGTCTTTGTTTGAGCAAGTATAGGGAATCTTTTCTCTCTGTCAGTGTCTATAATATTTTGTGAAGGATAAAGCACAGATTGGAGAGGAGTTGGCTGAACGAAAGGGACGTTGGAATTTCCATTTAAAAAAATGGGCCACCAACTGGAAGATGTATGTAAATGTAATTTTTCCTTCTCCAACATGATTTGAACCAAAATGTTTTTTGGAACGGGTGCAAAGTAGTGTGTTAATAAGTGGCCTATGGATGTTCATGTCACTTTTTTAAATACGTGGCATATAAGGACATTCAAGAGTTGGTGTGATGTTCATGTTCTTAAGGATGTCGGTTAAATAGAAGGTTTGGCTATAAGGCACTGGATATGAATTCTTGCTGTTAGGGTAGTTATGAAACTGGGTGCAAATAAAAAAAATGTTATATTTTTTAGTGCACTGTACTAGTGTATGTATGTATACCTTGCAAGGCAGGGTTGTGTATGGTAGATGTGATTTTGGGGTACGTCAGAACAGTTAACCTTCTGATTACTAAGTTTGACATCAGCCTTAGTGTTAGTTTATTACTACACGTTTTGTGGGCCGCCAGCTTAGCTGGAGGACCACTTAGCAATCGTGTGTGTGTGATGTGTGTTGCACTGGAGTGTTTAAGTTTTGTAAATGGACTAGTTGAAGGGTTGAGTTTCAGTTGGAACCAAGCTTTTGTTATGGGTGCATCATGGGATCCCTAATGTGTTGGTGAGTCAGGGGTTCAGGTGCTGCGGTCGAATGTATACGTGGGGTAATTGAAAATAGGCTAAAAATGTAAAATGACCTCAATTGACAAGGTGAAGTCAGTTGGAACCGGGGACTTGTGCCGTGGGTGCACCATGGGATGCCCTCATATGTTGGGGGTCAGCGGGTCATGTGCCAAGGCCAAAGGTCATGGAGGGCCAACAGGTGTATTGCTTTGAATATAGCGAGGGGAAAGCCGAGAACCGCAAGTTTCTAGTGTTTCTGGATCTAGGTGGCGGTTAATACAAATCCAAATTTGGGTGTGCCTGGCACTCTCACTTGGTGGGCTGTGGCGGGCAACAGTTTGTAGTGATATGGCATCCATGGGCAGTAAGCTGTTCTGTGTATCGGATTGTGTAGTAATGACTGCCAGCCTGGATTTTTGTATGCCCAAACGTGAGATATCGATATAATCTTGTGTCTTGGTGAACCATTTGGTCGTAAGAGTTAATCCTTTGTATTCTCAATGTATTTTTAAAATCGAGTGAAAGTTTCGGGTTTTTGGTGATCTGGCCGAAACAAGCAATTTTTTTTTTCAAGTTTTTTTTTGCCATGTTGGAGCAATGAATAAGATGCAGGTGTGAAAATTTTTTTTATACTTATGATTTTGGTAGTCAATATTTAGTATAAAGTAATATCGAGGGTTGCCGATCGGCGGGAATGGACACAGCACTGGATGGGTATTGGGGAATCTTTGATTCAGCTGTTTCATTGATTTAAATGTTTCGTGTTTGTGTCACGTGCGGTGATGTTTGCTTGCTTGCTTGTCTGAGCTGTGGCAGTGTGCGCATGGTGGTGTGATGGAGTGGTACTTGTTGGTAGGGGGAGATTGAACATCACATTTTCTCTGGGGGTAGTATTGCACCAGAATTGGGGAGTTCTTTGTAGTTCTTTGGTATTGATTGTGTCTTCTGATTCTCAGCCTTGATTATTAATATTTGATTTGCTTGAAGAAGATAGCTCACGCCTCTTTGACACCCCTTGGATGTAAAAGTTGATAAGTTGAGATTCATGGTATGATAACATCACTCATTTATTATTAATCACCGGATATCAATTGGTCGGGGGGTGTCTTGTTTGATTGAGAATGGTAGCCAAATAACTTGTTATCATCATAATGTGTACTCGGTGCTGGAGGTGGTTAGCTGTGCTGGATGATATCATTTTCATGTTTGAACATTGTTTTCATGATTGCGAATAATTTCATTGCCTTTGATTTGTTTTGAGATGTGGTTAATGATGGGCGTTTGTTATTTAGTCAAGTGACATACAATAACTAATTAAAGATGGCTTTGGCCTCGTTGGATGGCTGGGGTGAGTTTTGAGGGGCACGGAAATTAGAGGTTTTACATACAAATTTAAAAAAAAAAAAAAATGGTCATTTGATGAATTTTGTAATTACAATAAAATCCAATTTTCAAGTGATGGAAATGTTCGCAATCATAAATTACTCAGGGGTCTTAATAATAAGCGGTCTTGTTGATTCAGGCCACGAGTTGCCTCGATTTTTTAGTAAACATGAATAATGTGCATGACTGGTTTTTGGTTGGTTAACAGGGTTTTTTTTGTCCAATTGGTGTTCTCGGTGATGGAAATTGATGATAATTGAATTGCTAAATCTCCCTCTGCCTTTCATGTGTGTTAATCTGTATGTGTATTTTTTTGTTATTTGTGTGTTTTTGAAATAATAAATTGGCATTGGGGCTTTGAGAAAAAAAAGATACGGCGTTGATAGCTTTGATCGAATGCGCCAAAATTATTTTTTAACCCTAACACGGGACAGGGTAGTTTTGCCGGATATCGTCCCCAGACGGGGTGCATTTAAAGCATTTTTAATTTTTTGGTTAACGGCCCAGATGCAATGAGAAGCATTTTTTGAAAATTTTGCATTTCCAAATGCATCTCGGAGTTTTCCCGGCAAGGAATAAGTAGCTAAAGTCGCTACGGCCGAGATGCACGGACAAACAGGGTTGGCCAGTATTCCCGCCAGGGAACTACCGGGCGGTAATACCGTGGATTTTACCGGTAAATCCCACCAGGCATATTTTGGCCAAATTGGGAAATACTGGGAAATACCGGGAAATACTCAACAAAATTGACATTTCAAAACTTCAATTTTATTTAAAATATCATGGAAAATCAACTAACAAACAACAGATAAGCACTTTCATGCAATAAATGACCCAGGGAGGGGGGGGGGGGGTGATGGTATTTTCATTTATCACTTAACTTGGAATTGGACCAAGTCTTTTATCGTAGATTCTTGCACATTTCCATTAATCAATCATTTCTCTCAACAATTATTTAATACATCAAAATGGAACTAAGGTAAAGTGGATAATAGCCACAGAAGATAATATTCAATAAAATTGTGCACCCCGGTAAAGAATGAATCTTTGCACAGACAGTGCTGTGTACATGTATTGCTAAATCACAAGTACTTTGTTAAGATGCACAAGACGAATAGCGGATGCAGAAAACATCCTTAACTGCATGACAGCTTTTATTGATTTCTCTCATCATGTCTTAATTTGATGTAGTGATAGATGGTCCATTTTCATCTATATTGTCACAACCCAGGGTAGCCTTATATGAGATCTAATTAATACTATACTTGTTGATGGATTATTATAATCATTAGTGGAGTTGAGTTGAATTTAAATGAAACCCTTTCAACATAACCAGATTGATTACCACAACATTTATAACTGCAAAATATAGTTATTTGTGGTTAACCCCCATGAGGTCTCAAATTGTTACTTCATCACATAGTATTTCCCGGGGTTTATCGGACCAGGTATTCCCAGTATTTACCGGTATTTCACGGTATTTCCCAGTATTTCCCGGTATTTCCCACTAGTCCAAGCCCTAGCGTGGAAAATACTAGTATGCCCGGGAAATTTTTGCCAAAACCCTGAACGAAAAGCATCACATCATTTTCGCGGAGACGTCCCAGATGCATCAAAAGATCGAGCATCTCCGGGAAGATGTCCCAGTATGCATTCAAAAGATCGGTCTTCTCCGGAAGAGTCCCAGATGCATTTAAAAAGCATGACGTCATTTTCCGGGAAGACAGCCAATGCATTTAAAAGCATCGACGGAATTTTCCGGGAAGACATCTCCAGATGCATTTACAAGCATTGAGACACGCCTGCGGGGGAAACCGTCCCAGAGCATTGAAAACATACCACCTTTGCGGGGAAAACGGCCGAGATCATGAAACCAACGCGGGGTTTCCGGGAATACGTCCGAGATGCAATGAATAGCATTGCACTTCGCGGGGAAAAACGGCAGAGATGCAATGAGAACCAGAAGCGTCCCCAGAGCGGAAAAAGTCCTAAATCAATAGAAGCATGTTAAAGTAACTAGAGCTAATTGAATTCTAACAAATTATATTGGTTAACAGCCGAAAATATGACGATTCAACAAGGCCTATATAGGTAAAATTTTACGCGTAAGCGAGTTTAAGCTTCCCCGCCAATTTCGCAGTGATTTCACGCAAGGCCTATAGGTTAAAACGTGAGGAAAATCTTTGCGTAGGAAGTTCACCCAAGGCATATATGGGAAAAAGCGCTGTCGTGGCCAGGACTGGTGTAAATTGGAGGGTTCAAAACAGTCCAAAAGTAAAGAGTAGTAGGGTTGATTTGCCAGTGCTTTTTTAACATGCCGTGGCCCTGCCACTTTAAATACTAAGCGTGGTGTAAATTAGAGGGTTAAATCCAGTCTGAAAATGAGGACGTTAGGGTTGTAGTTGGCCGTACGCAGAGGCACAGCAAAAACAACCCTTAGTCTTTCGTTTTCGACTGTTTTTACCCTCAAATTTACACAAAGATTCGCATTTAACGTTGCTAGGGCCATGGAAGACGGCAAAATACAACCCTAACGGGGTGTGTTCGAAGCCTCCCCTAAACTATGAACATGGCCAGGAGCCACCGCTCCCAGAGCATTTCATCATCGAGAACCCCTGCGGTCCATTATGGTACCGCAATTTCGAGGCGCCTATAGAGTCGTCCCGGGTCCGGGCCCCGTGGCTGGACGGGACGACTCGCCTCCCACCTTCGCCGGCACACACAGGAAACCCGGATCTCAGGCCGGTCGCCTCCAAATCCGCACTAACGTCAATCAACGAGGCGCTACACGCCATTCTATCTACCTTTTTGGCAGGCAGTACAGTATTTTTAGCTTATATTATGACACTGATGCTATGAACCCGGCCCAGGAGCCACCCTCTCCACGCGAATTTCATTGAGAACCCCTGCGGTCCATCAATGGTACCGGCAATTTTGAGGGCATATATAGTCGTTCCCGGGTCAGGGCCCAGTGATTGGGAGGGAGACTCCCTCCCACTTTCGACGGCACACACGGAAACCGATCTCAGCCGGCCTCGCCTCCAAAGCCACACTAAAAGCCACTCAATCAGGCGCTAAAACGCCATTCTATATACCTTTGGCAGGCGTACAGTATTTTAGGATATTTATGGCATGCTGCTGAGGTTCCGGTTTATGGAAGGTGCTACCCCGCATATAATATACGTTCTGGTCCCGAACCAGGCTCAAGCGCTACAGGCGGGGTTTTTTTACCTCTGCGCAGCTAATTTTGTACACAACCAATGAACGCTACCGAAGCGTCCCTAGATCAAATCCCAGATTTCGCATACGGCCGGTCCATTGAGCTATCTTAAGTGGATAGCGCTCTCGGTAAAATTCACCCACTAGTGGGAAAACGCCCCGTCTGCTACAACAAAAAGGTTGGAGCCACACACACTCACCTCTCTGCACACAACCCCTGCCCAACGCGGCCGGGCTGATGTTTTCGCCGGGAGGGAGTATTTCCGCCAACATTTTCTTAGCCAGCAGCCCCGGTGTTTCCCGACTAGTGGGTGATTTTACCGAGAGGGCTATCCGCGTAGAGAGCTAAAAAGTGACGGTGCCGTATGCGAGACCTGGATTTTGATCTAGGAATGCTTTCGGTATCGTAACATGGATGGTGTACATACTGTAGATGCGCAGGTAAAAAAAGCCGGCCTTTAGCCACTGGAGCCGGTTCGGACCATAACGTATTATAAGAGGGTTATGTTGAGAGAGGAAAAAGGATAGGCCGAAGTCGCCTATATTGGTTTTTGAGGAGAGCCATGCAAAGCGCGGATTGCTTTTTAAGCTATTTTCAGATGCTTTACCACGGGATAAAAAAGAGTTTACGTTAGATTTTACACCCCTTAACACGGACCATGTATTACACGGACATGCCGGTATGGGGCATGTTCCCACGAGAGAAAATGGTTCCGCTAGGTAAGAGAGAGTTCTAACCCCTATAGAGCGGGAAAAAAAACAGGATTTTGAGCCCGGGTCATCCGGGAATGATTTTGCGTCACAATACATAGGCTCAGGTAAGAGAGAGATCAAATCCGGCGTAAAGGGTGGGGAACACATCTGGTATCTGCCGGGCTTCTGAGGCGGGTCATCCGGTCCATGGTTTTTTGCGATAGGTTACGTTCCGGTATAAGAGAGAGTTTCAAACCCGCCGTAAAAGGGGGGAAGGAAAGGAAACCATACTCGGGTATCGCGAGCTTTTGAGCCGGTTTTCGGGCCATGTTTGGCGAACAAATAGGCGGGATAGAACACGGCCCTTGATGGCAGGATGACTTAGGATGAACCGCTAACGTAGGTCATACTCCTACGGGAGTATGCCACTTGGTAATATGAATCCAGTGCTACCTGTTGCATACTCGAGGCTCCGGCGAGTAATCTGGATCTCCCACCTCGGGTGTGGAGAGAGTCTCTGGACCCCTGTCAGAAGAAAAAAAACGATCTGACAAAGGGTCATTCCACAATATCTTGGAGCCCATCCCGAGGAAAACCAAACATAGACTTTTGGAAGTTTTTTAGTATGTAGGTTTTTTCGGATTTCTAATGTTTGGTCAAATTTGTAGTATAATTTAGTTTTGGTGTACTAAAAACGGTCTAATCGTATCCCGGTTGTTTCGCGTGGTTTTAGGGTAGGCTTTCCGGGTTTGGTTTAAAAAAAAAATAGTTTCAAATTTCCATAGCCCCTAATGATATTTTTTTTATTTTTCAGGTATTGTGATAGGCAAGTAGACGAAGGTATTTTGTTTGAACGAGCCTCAGATATGACCCGGGAGAGGCCCCTGAAAATCGAAAACTAGATATTATCCAGGAAGACGAGGACGGGTGTGTCGCGAATATGACCAAAACCCCTACTCGTGAGTTCAGACCCCAAGAACCTTAGGTCCCGCATTTACAAGACATAGCAGAATGATTCCACTTGATATTTCTACATAATCTTTTCCGATCATTCTGTTCAATTTGATCAGCCACTTCACAAATGAAGTAATCCGCGAAGCTAACGGAGATCGTGATATCAATGACCCCAAATATATCGATAAACAAACTCCGCAGAGATTGAGCTTGGTTCGGCATAATCATGATCTGGGCCTAATAAAGCTTAGGACAATATCCGTGACTATTGGTCCAGCCACCCGGCCTTCAAGAATTGAATTGATATGTAGATCAATGAAGAGGCAACGTTTTGAGCAAATATTCAAGAGGCAAAATGTTTTCCATCGCAGATGACTGGAAACATTTGCCGAGGCTTCGACCCAGGCTAAAAAGAAAAAGTACTATCAGAATGCGTGCTATGCCATATGGCCAGTTTTAAAGTTGTGTGGGGAGGAAAACGTCCTAGGAAATGCGCAAACAATACAATTGTGCGAGAGAACTGGCATAAGATGAAGCCGGATACGTTATAAGGGTTTCAAAGCGGGAGTTCACAAGTTTTCATGCCATTTTTAAGCCTACCAAAGCAGGTTTCAAATATATGCTATGGCAAGGAGTCTGCCTCGGTTATATATGCAATTTCAGACCCTCTTGGCAAAAAGCCTGCAGACAAAGGTCTTGAGATCAATAAAGAGGGTAGCAGCACTCAGTACAATAGATGGCACCATACCTTTACGGATAGATTCTATACCTCCGTGGCATTGCGCAAGGATATCCTCAACAAGGAAACA
>JAMKCH010025769.1:0-27074 GCA_023653785.1 Ophioderma brevispina
GTGAGTAAAAAAAAACGGGACCCTGATTGTGTCGCCATTTTGAAGTTTAGTACCATATATCCAAAACATATGTGGAGTTCATCTGAAAGCTGAGTTCATCATCTTTAATTTGCTGCAAAGATCAGTCGCAATCGGTTAAATATGGGCCGAGCTACAGTCCTTGAATCAAGTAGGCGGTTTTGCGCTTTGTCCACTGATTCACATTAAAAATGTAATGGCGTCAGCGAAGGAAATCAGTGTCCAGAAGAAAATTGGGCTATTATGTATGAGAAGAACAAAGTTGACGCCTATTTAATCCGAAAAATTCAGTTCACAATTTACCATAGATGCCTTCGTACCATTTCTACGGTCCTCATCACTCATAACAATTCATGTGCAAAATAAAGTAATTTCATAATGTATTCAGATTATGAAGTAGTTGAATGAATCAGGACCATATGAGAAACGGAAATCGGTGAGGTTTCGAGTATGTCTTATTTTTGTAGACCAAAATATGCAACTCAATAAAAAAGGTTTACAAATACACTTACCATTATAACGGATTTTTACACCTTTAAAATACACTTTATTTGGATTAGACATACCCTTATCATACATTTGAGTATTTGCTTAGGAGGCGGCGTGCATGCAAATGGGAATCCGTGGATAGGGGGAAAAGCCGACCCTTTGATTCAAACGACTGGCGCTCGGTCTATACCAAACCAAAGCTTCAGATAATCACATATGTTTAGCATATGTTACAAAAAAATTCAAAAATGGCGGACACAATCAGGGTCAAAGGTTTTTTTTTAACTCACCCTGTATTTCGGATTCATTATATTAAAACCCCTACCACATCAGTAATGTTTGGTTCGAATAGGACAGCCGAGCCAGCCTGAGCATATTGATCAAACAATCGAGGTACCAATATCTGAACACGGGAGATTTATCACATGCAGATACGTATATCTGCGGTGTGAAAATCACACAAAGATACGTATATCTGCCGGGGTCTCATCCGTGCAGTGCTTCGTTTCCAAGATTTTTGGACAAATATGCTAAAGGTCCTTCGTTGTTTTTCTAAAGTTAAGTTTAGAAAAAATAAGAAAAATATACAGAGATTCCAGAATAAATTGCTTTGCACATTGACACTGCTGTGGTTATATATCGTCAACAAGGTCATAAGTGCAATAGCTGCCATGTGTAACATCTGTGTACTGCCATGTATTAGGATAACTTCAAGTTATATTCCTTGAGTCAGGGCTCTTGAAATGGTTCTGCATGGCGACTGTAGCATGAAGAAGCATTTCAAGAGACACTGACCAAAGGACTTGGCAAAAGTATGTTTGATGAGAATTTCTGACAAATGGCAGTATTGCACTTACGACCTTGTTGGGCACTCACATGGACGATATATAGAGGCAAATAATATGTCCAATCATTTATAATTTGGCCCAATAAACTGCAATAGAAAATCACTAAATGGTATAATAGTTTATACAGAGGTAAAACTTGGAACTGTTCAAATTGATTTGAAAGGCATCCGCCAATTTCCTAAGTCTCCTAAGTTTTAAAAAAGTTATAGTTTGCCTATCTGAGCTATAGTTTACTACAAACAATAGGCAAAATAACAGTACAACAGTTCAATGTATAGGTAAAATTTACAGAATGGTCCGATTTTTTTAACAGAACTGGTTTGTAAAAGTGTTCATTTTGACACACAGACAAAAACAATAGATTTGTTCGCAGCAATAACGTCAAGAGTATGGCCTATCTAAAACCTAAATATGGGATTTCTAATTACGCAACAAAAAATCATACACAGGGTAATCAGTATATTTTCGGCTTCTGTACCGCTATACGTAAACTTTGACACATTTTTTTTTTAATTTAAAAAAGAGTTTTATTATTTTGTTAAATTTTACCCCCACTATGACCTTGAAACCGATTTTTCCTCTAACAATTTAACAGCAACCCGCAGCAATTAGTCACGATCTGTTATATAATCGCCGCCCTAATAATGCGTATTTGCATATCAGCTATCCTCAGACAAATTTCTTTTGAGATATTATTTAGAAATTTAAGGACCTTTGGCCAGGGCGTTTGGTATATTTTCTTTAAAAAATCTTAGATAAATTTTTTGTCGAAGAAAAACAATTAATTCCTTAAAATTTGATAGTAGATTTTCCATCTTTTAATTGATTTGTTCCTATTAATGGTCAGCTATTTCTAGTTAAATTCAAAATACACCTACAGAAGGCCAAACGTAGAGCACCGTGCAGCACAAGGAACAAAATTATCTTACGTTTCAGCGATTAGACCCTTTTGATTCGGAATAATGGGAGATAAACCTGTTCTCTTCTTTGCACAAAAATAGATTGCATTAAATAAATAGCAGAAAACATTTGCCAGCAATTTTTTTCTTTGAAGTTATGATTTTATTTTATGCGTTAATGCACAAGCGCGGGATAATCCTTGCGAATGCTTCCTGACTTTATTGTTATTCAGTGATCTGATAGCTCAAATAATATGATGCCGTTTAATGTTTTAAAATATAAACATCAGATTGAAATAAAAATGATAGAATATGCATGCTGAGGATACGTTCGCATTCAAATACGACAAGAAAAACACGAATTGGTTATTGCTTTGATGCTTCATGAAACTAAAGTCATGAGGAAATCGTAATTGCAGAGATGGAAAAGCGAATTATGGGACGCGTGCACTCCTGAGGGTAAAGCTATAACATTGTAACAACGTTCAACTCCTATAAGGCCAAATATTGATGCACAACTCTCATCAATTCTCTAGTTATAATGTCAGGGAATTCAAAGAAGCTCTGGTTATACCCGCGAGATGCATCTATGTGAAACCTTAAAATTCTACTTTCAAGGCTACGAATATCGGTTTTCTAGTCAGGCCTGAGTATGTTTCGATCATGCTGACTGTAGACATTAATCTATCTTCTGGTCATTTGCTTTGTAGTAGAGTACAGATGTCTGTAAAAGGCTTTTCAAGATTGCAGATGGAGGGTAAGTATGGACCCAAGCGGATATAAAACGTCGAGTTTGTAAAAATCACGGCGAGTTTGTAAAAAACTGGCGAGTTGGCGAAAGCCACGGCGAAGTTTGTCAAAAATCACGGGGAGTTTGTAAAAAAGACGACGATATTAATACAAAGATAACATACACCCACTCCAATTTAAAAATATAAGAGGACCCGGATTATTAGTACCCATTGATAGCCAAATGTATTAAAGTGACATGAGGGATTTTCTGAGGGTACAGATTTTCTCTAAATTTTGTACGTGATTAATTGTAGAATACCTAACGAAAACGTTTCGATGGTTTTTGGAGAAAACCAAGTTACCATTCAGGTGGATTTAAGGCATTAGGATAGCATTTAGTATGCAAAAAATTGCATTTTCAAAAACTTGGTCGCATTGGTATGAAAATGTCCTCATGTCTCATTTTAAGCCGACAAACCTAATGTCATTGATTTTTATGGTGATGAAAAAATCAAGGAAAAATGGGTGGGACTAATCATTCCGGGAAACCATTTAATTGCGACAAAAAATACGCAACAAATTTCCCCTATACTTTTCCCCTATACGAAATCTCCATGTTTTTGATTTTCGGTTTTCTGGTGTTGTTTGGTGTTTTTGGTTTGTTGTGTGTTTTGGTGCTCCTCCTGACATGCTGCGGCATTCGATTTTAAATGATGGCGGACAGACAACACCGACATTCTTGATATAAATTGCACATTCCCGCCTCGCCTGGCGAATATGCCTTACCTGCATGAAATACAAAAATGGAAAGCACTGCTCAAAGCCCATTTAAAATTAATGCAATTACACTAAAAAAATTAAATGATACCAGGCCAATAGTCTCATCAGTAGGATTTCGGGAGCAGACGTTTCAACACGCATTGCGTAATTATACCAGTTTCTTTTCCACGCCTACTTATACCACCAACACTGACTAGCCCTGGGTTAAAACTAAACCGTATGAGAATTAAGCGGTCGTGAATGCTAGGGAACACTTTATACCGTATCATGCAAAATCAGAAGCTACTATAGATGGAGATAGCGTAATATACCATCGGCTTCACGATAAAAACCTCCCCTGACCTTTTTTTGTCCTCACGTATGGAATCATTTTAACGGTTGATGATGGAGGATAAACTCATGGTACAACCCTTAATCACATTTGGCTATAGGGATCATCCCCTTTCTGTTTTCTCAGTTCTGGGTTGTGTGTATCGCGAAATCTGCAACCGGAGGGTTTGGTAAGTTTGGTGTATTTTGTTTGCTGGTATTTGAGTATTTTGTTGCAAGAGCCATTTGAATTTTAGTGCAAATGTATATGAATGGCACAGTGTAGCGGTTAAAGGTTATTTTGAGTTAAAATGGTCTAGGCTTTTGGATAGTAGAAACAAAATTGAGCACTAAATTGGCCCATAACAGTGTGTATTAATAAATGTGGTAACCACATTTGGAAACGTTTTGTTCATAACATCGAAAGGAAACATTTCCTGGGCTAAAATTTCACTGGGGTAATGAGAAAAATATGAACTTTCATCTGATACCAAAATCTCAATTTTGATGGGGAATAGTGGAGGGACGAGGTTGTCGATCGGGTCACCCACCTTTAATTTTAAATTTGCTTATATAGTTAATTAAACCCTTACTAACAGCTAATTGGTAATTACCGAAAAATATTAATTTCACTTGTTGAAACATCATTCAATTGAATCTTGGTCAGTACCTATTAAGATTGAACAAGATGATTTGAATATGAAATGAAACTATAAAATGCTGAAACGTTGGTTTGTTAATTAAACTCCGCTAGTAAACTTATGGAAGATTTTTAAAATGTACGCGTCGCAATAAATTAAAAAACAATTACTTATTTGTAAAATTGATTGGATATGAACAAATTTAATATGAAAGCATTTATTGGACATAACGTGTTATACAGGCATGGTAGAGTCATTATTGAGAGTTCTGCTGTGGCAGTTCAGCTGTTGAGTCTGTTAGCGTCATTTGTATTTTAGGGTCACCAAGCAAGGTCTGGTTCACGCACATAAAGAATGGTCAGCGCAATACAAACAAAATGTATTTTAATAGTACAAGAAAAGATCTATTATATTTAGCAAATTGACCGAACTTCGCCGCAGGGTACGTTCTATAGTCACGGCACAAGCGAAGGTAATTTTTATGTAATTTTATCAAAATTGTTTACAGACCATAAAATACTATATTTAGAGTCTTTTTAAAACTGACTGCAATCCGTACTGGTAAAAATCTTAGCTATTATTTTGGATCCCATCTCGTAATGCTTTATTAACATTGCGAATGGTACGTTCTTAATATAAATGTTATAGAAATCATTCGTGAGCCTCTGGCCTCTGAGTTGTTTTAAAGATGTAGCGTTAAACGTACAACAACAGGAATTGACAGAAAACGTTGACCAACAACGTACCTCAGACATTAATTTGAAATACGGGCAAATGACTGGAGTATACTCTTAGAAATAAAGGTTCAGCATAGAACCCTTTTTGTCCTGTATTTTTCACCCTAATCACTGCTAAGGTTCTATTAAGAACCTTAAAAAGTTCTATGAAGAACCTTCTAGAACTCCACGAAAGGGTTCTTTATAGAACCAAAAAGGTTCGTCCACAAAAGGTTTCTTTGTAGAACCTTAAACTCTTTGAACCCTAAAATGTATTTTACATAAAGCACCCTTCAGAGGTTCTTGGTAGAAGAGAAGAAATGGATTTTTATTTGGCCACGAAAATATTTTATAAGGGTTATCACTGCCTTTCACATTGCTTACTTTCAAAATATATGTGAACACATACAAAAAGAACATTCTTGGGCCTATTTAAATTTTGAAGGTTCTTCATAGAATGTTTAACTTCTTTACAGAACCCTTAGCAAGGCCTTAGGGTGTGTGAAAATACAAGACAAAAAAAGGTTCTATGTTGAACCTTTATTTCTAAGAGTGATATATACGAGGTCAAGGAGCTGCCATTAGGGAACACATATTCTTATTCAGCCTTTAAGACCAAAATTAAATTCTGCCGCGTATATACTAGTTATACATTCCCTTGAAAGTGCAAAATCAGAAGAGTACCAACAATATACTCCGCTGATTTGAAGGGGGTCCTCATATTACATACCCTGCAGTCGCGTTGCTAATCTACAGTTCCTTCAGTAAAAAGGTGCTCCTGCTCATATCAATGAGCTAATGAGCACAAATTTAATAAAATTGCCCTTATAGGAAGCCATTTCAAGCTGTCCATGCATTGTTTGAGAAAGAGAGTATACAGAAAGGTGTATCTCACCTTTAGCTTACTAACAATATGCATCCTTTTACCTTATTACTGCTTATGATTATCATCACTTGACAATGCCTATACCATAGGAACGCCAACGACGCATATAACCGTTAAAATTTTGTCAATTTTTAAGGGTTCGAAATTTAGTGAGCGGCATGAGCGGTATCGTAGGTACAACGAACGATATTTTTCGAGCGGTTTTCATTATTTTAATTAATTAATAACACAGAAGAAGACCAATTATTCCCACAGAATAAGTCTTAAAAGTGTATTTGTTAATGAAAAATATAAATTTTTCAAGCGGATTTCTCCTTGTCGATATAAAGCAAATTTAGTCATGATCAAGCTGTCAAATAAAATTCCAGCAGAGTTTTGCAATGTACATTTTCAACTTCCAATGGTATATGATTTCTTCGTATGATTTGTCGACGGTGGTGTCCTCATTTGCTAAAAACGTTCAGAATGTGCCTGTGGATAGGACAAAATCAATATACGAAAGAGCGTCTTATAAACCAACCAAATTCAGAGGAATTAACAGTTTTTACCCACCAAGATGTGTGACAAATCACTATTTATACAACAGTTAATGGCAAGTACCGAAGCAACCCAAGAAGGATTTTTTCTTGGACTGCAACGGGCGCGGGAATCGTGTAAACTGCATGATACAATGGTTAACTTCTTCTTCGTGTCCATACACTGTGGTTCTCAAATATGATCCAAGCCAGAGATGAGTACATCGTCTGGCTACTTAACTGAATTCGCAAGGGTCCTTGTTTGTGCATTGACCAAGAGATGTTCCAAATTTGTCTGTGGCTTCAACAACCAGGGTAGAGTCCTGATCTGCCTCCAGGTAGCCTCACTTCTGCAAGTCTGCAAGGAAACCTTAGACCGGCCAGTTCTGGTTCTCAATCTGTTGAGGCATCGCCATTCAGCCCATGAGGAGTCAGCTCCAGATGGAAGATGCTCACCAGGTTCAATACCAATAGACAACAATGCGACTCTCTTATACTCCTTAGAGACTGATTCAAGAGGTTGGACTTTGCTTAAGAAACTCTCTCTGGATTTAAGGCGGTTGGCAGGTCTCTGTCCAGACATAGGGTGCTTCACATTAGATATTTGGCAGCTACGCTCTTGCATGCTTGCTATACACTACGACGGATGTCTGGTGGAGCAATTCCTGCTAGGATGTATACATAAAAAATATTTTCAAGAACGGGGTCATTTTTGACCCCGTTTTGAGTCAACTATGCACCGACTAAAAATGGGTTAAAATGTTGACCTTTTTGTGGTCAAAAACGTGTGAAATTACCCTTTTTGTGGTCATAATTTTGACCCCATTTTTTAGTCGGTGCATAGTTGACTTGGCGTTTTTAGTGATACGTTCTCCGTTGGTGTTGGACGAAGACATGATAAGCCGGCGCGGCAGGAGGCATTTAATGCTGAATCAAGCTTCTTGGCATGGGTTGATCTTTCCCATACAGGGCAAGCATACTCTGCACATGACCTGCAGTGGGCAATCGACGCTGGAACGTCGAAAAGACGTCGAGAGGTTTAGAATTTTACACACTATTTATGTCGAAAATGCAAATCGATTTGACGTCGTTCTTAAAACGTCGATTCAATTTGCATTTTCGACGTAAATTTATAAAAAAAACCGTCGACCTGTTTTCGACGTGCCAACGTCGTTTCGACGTCGCTCTAAACGACTATGCCCGCTGGGGAGTAGCACAGGGAAAGTGCCGTCGATCTTAGGGTATAGGCGAGCACCCCATCTTGTGTCAGTGAGTTTTGTTCAAGATGTTATTGCTTGAACATACTTTACTCTTCGTCTTCTTGATGTGGGTCTTATAAGAGAGAGTGCGGTCCAAGGTAACTCTATAGGTAGAGTTATCACAGTGCTCCAGGGTTGTTCCAGACCAGGTTACTTAAGCTGACGTTTGGCTTCACGGTTGCGTAGATGGAAAGCACACACCTGTGTCTTGGATGGATTGGATATCTGAAAGTTTTCCGACAATTACAATTATTCCATCATTGAAGTTTACATTGGTCCCATGCAGGTGAATCATTTCGAGTGTATAGTTGATGGGGGGTGGAAGTTGGCATCAGACTGATGGCCCATGGCCAAAGTTCTCCGCTTCACAATGTTGTGCATAATGTAGGTTTCCTAAGGCCAAGAAAAAAAAAGAAAGTTGTGTCAGCTTCCCACTTGCATAGGTGAAAAAAAATCACATTACCGCGTCTCGTGTTTAAAGGTTCTCAAGAGATTTGTAACATTTTTTTAAACTGATCAAGAAAAAAGTGGTCTAAATTATGCAATAAAAATAACTTCCTCGTAGCTTTTTTGACTAAAAAACGCATAGCACTTAGGGTTTTGAGCTAAGCGAAGCTTAGGCAAACTTTTTGTCTTTTCTTTCTTCTTTTCCTCTAATTTTCCCATCCCGAGTACATAGTTGTTTTCGACCTTCATATATAGCCTCATCCCTCCGAGAAAGTCACTGCTCTCCTTGGAACCTGATAGGTATCGCATTATTTTTCATTCGCATATGGATTCGCTTTGGGTTAAGTTCAACTTACCCATGTCCATTGGCCTTTGTACATTCATTCAAAGCGTTCATGGTCTGAAATAATGCCATCCATAAATTGAATACAACCGAACCGTCACAAATATTGAAAGTATGTAAATATGACACTGCGTCGTATTGATATCCTGATAGTATAATGCATAAAACACAACAAATGCATATAGTTGATTGAAATCGCCATGCGTTTAAGTTGCCGTCTTTCGTAGCTTTTTGAATTATCTTAATTGCTGTATATATAATTTCTTCATCCCGCAAAAATGCAGGCAAAGTCTAGAAAAGAAAGCATGAAGAAAATCTCACGAGTGTGATTTTGAACCATGCAATCCCACAACCCACGAGGAATCGTAGTGTGTATACTCTAATTTACCACGATGTTGTGTTAGAAGGGAATATGTCGACAAATTGGTAACATTTCACCAAATATTTGTGTCAAAAGTACACAATGTTGTGTATTTTGATCGACAAATTGGTAATATTTCACCAATTATTTGTGTCAAAAGTACACAATATTGTGTATTTTGGTTGACACATTGGTAACATTTCAACAATTATTCGTGTCAAAAGTATACACAATATTGTGTATTTTGGTCGACAAATTGGTAACATTTCACCAATTATTCGTGTCAAGAGTACACAATGTTAATTGGTCGAAAAATTGGTATTGGTAACATTTCACCAATTGTTTGTGTCAAAAGTACACAATGTTGTGTATTTTGATCGAAAAATTAGTAACATTTTACCAATTATTTGTGTCAAAAGTACACAATATTGTGTATTTTTTACAAAAATCTGTGTAAAATGTTACCAATTGGTCGACCGTGGTCCCTCCTGACAAAACAACGTGGTAATTATTTTTAGTGATACAGTCTTGTACATCACATGTAGGACATGTGTAAGTTGCCAAACAACGACTTTTGAAAGCAGTCGACCATTTTTCATAAAACTTGGTATATGGGTAACGTGGACACAAGTGCATATTAAGTACCTTATTTGCATATTTATTTTAATTTGCTAGCGACAAAAACTGTCCGCGCAGTATATATTCTCGAATACGGCGAGCGCGTTAGCCGATAACCGCGAAATTCTAGTTTTAAATTTATAATTTGATAAAGGAAAAAACAAAATTGTCACAGTCGAGTGAAATGCTAATAATTGCGTGCCTACTTTGGCATAGCAACGGATTTGATAAAATATTGATGATGTTAGATTGATATAGATCAAAAGCATAATGTCCGCGAATATTGAAAATTGGTTCAATTCTTGTGACCTTTTCAGAGTTTAATTTCACAAATTATACGGCTTGTATTTTTTTAGTTGTGCACGAGTAAGAGAACACGTTGACAAAAATATACACTGTAAATATTGTATATACATAGGCCTACCATATTTTGTTGATAGAATGGATGTCCGCATAATGCTGTAAAATTTACAATATATATTACTGTAATATTTAGTTTAGTACTAAATCGTATAATTGACAATTCACAATGCATGATATTGACATTTTTTAAAATTTGAAAAAGAGCGACAGTCGTATAGGCCTGGAAATTTAAACATAAAACACAGTATTTTGATGTATTTCCAAATTACCGCCAAACAGTGTAATTTTTTAGCCTTTTACAGTATATTTCTGTAAATTTTACGGTCATTTTTAAGGTGTAGGAAAACACAGCAATTCTAGTTTAAAATGGCATGGGTTAATGTGTAGATTCCCCCAGAGCAAGAAATGTTCAGGTGATGCTATACTATCATTGAAAGGAACTGCAAATTGCTTTTCTCTTTTGTTTTGTTATTCACGTGTAATTTGTTTTTTTTTTTCGTTTTAATGTGTAATGATCATTAATTTTACTTATTATTCTAAATTTACAAAGATCGGGACAAATATTCTCACTATACAACAAAGTGTTAAACGCTTGGACTTTGAAAAAAGAGAAAAATCATAAAAATCTCCAAATTTTAAACGCGGTGTTACCCATGCAGAGGTCAAGATATTTAACTGAGTCATGATTTCCTGAGGCACTTAAAAGGTACAATTTTCTACTTCAGATGCTTCCAGGTCTCCTTTCAGTCCTTTGCCAATTTATTAGGGTTATACATTATTTATAATTAAGACAATGACGGCCTTTAAGAAACGCGTGGCGGAAAGTAACAAAGTAATATGCATGGAGCTTTTAATATTCTGTTGCCAATCACCTTTCGCATACTAGGTGGTAAAATGGTCATTAATGATATAGCTACTATTCGTCATAGTATCCCCTTTCCGTGTTTTTTTTCTTTAGTCTTCTGTCATCCAAACAGCGAAGCTTGCACGGACGGTCAAACTATCTATGGGTGGCCGAGTGGGTCAAATGGTACACTTAATGCTTAACATGCTTAAGTTAGTGCAAAAATGCAAAAGGGTGAAAGAAATGGTTTTTATACTACGTTATACGTTTTGTAGACACTACCTTTTGAAGTTCAAAACTTTTTCACGAGCTTTTCCCTTTCGTTTCTAAGCCACCTTTTGGTTTTCGAAACTGAGTCACATGCTTTTTACACTGCCATACGCATTTTGTGCGTTTTTCTACAATACTTTCATTTTTAAACTACCTCATATGCTTTTCTATATACGCATTTTGCACACTACCTTTGATTTTTAAATACTACCTTTTATTTTTTTAACTACCCGTAAGCATTTTATTACACTACCATACGCATTTCATGCACTACCATATCCCTATACATCTCTTTTGCATTTTTGCACTATCTTAAGCATGTTAAGCATTAATTGTACCCTTTTGACCCACTCGGCCGCCCTCTGGATATTTACACACCTAGTAGGCCAACCATAATTCTCAATTTTCTATAGCGAATAAAATCATTAAAGCACTATATAAAATCCGAAAAATGTGTTGAATTTAATATAAACTCTTGTCAAACTTTACGCTGCAAAAAGTGTTTAGAAACGTGATGCAAAGAAGTGTTTAGCTATTAAACATGTCAAATTTCTAAACACTTGGTATCAAATGCACAAATACTTGGTGTCAAATACCTGACCATGTTTAGATTTTAAACATATTTACTATATTGAAGGTGTTTAGCTATTAAACATGTTTGAACAAAGTGTTTAGAAACGTGATACAAATAAGTGTTCAAATTCCAATCACTGTTTTTGCAGTGTATACATGAGATAGGATAATGGGTAACGTTTTTCTTTCATTTTTGTTTATTTTATTTTTTTATTGTTTTAAATATTGTGCATTGAAGTCAACTTTCTGATTCTTATCCGTCATGTCCCAATCCAACCTTGGAGGTGACTCACCCCGAAATACTAGTAATGAATTCACTATCAGAGTTGATCAGCCGAGGAGACACTCTCCTAAAGTAGATAAGGATGTAAACACGGGACTTCGAACTAGGCGATTAGTGAAATGAAAAAATGCCCTTAAATTGGTGAGAGCAAATTGTTTGTTTATGCAAATTTGTAAATTTGTGGTAATTTGAAAAAAAATCACCAAATAAGGTCTTTGTATAAGGAGAAGCTATCGAAATGAAAATAATAAGGTGTCCAATTATATACACATGTAGAAGTATACCTGTGTGACGTGTGTATCAGGATGCTGCGCGTTAATGCTGCTCGATAAATTTCTCTCAAACTTTTCCGTAAATCTCTTAAATTAAAAAAAATAAATGTCGGGGCTAGTAATTTGTTTTTCTTGTAAATCACATGACATATAAACTATATTTAGCTCAAATTCATACCTTAACCGACATCTAATCATGCATTTACCGTCCTTTTTTCTTATCTTCTCAGATATCAGGCTACAAAATGGAACCGTGCCTTCTGAGGGTCGAGTCGAAATCTACATAAATGGACAATGGGGAACAGTGTGTGCCAGCAAATCTTGGGATCTCCAACGCGCCAGTTTTTTCTGTCGTCTGCTGGACTATAAGGGCGGTGCTGCCTCGGTTTTACGAGACCCCATATTTGGACAGGGGAGTGGTCCTGTTATGATTGACCAATTACAATGCAAGGATTTTACTACGTCGTCTTTCGATCATTGTGATAAGGTTTATTTTCCAACGGATTGTACCAATCCTGGTGCTGCATTGAGGTGCCTTGAACGTCCTATGATTACGACGGTTTGTATAATATCCTGTATTCTATTACCTCTGCTGCCCATTATTGAAAATGCAGCATTCTGATTGGTCAGTTTACTGCCCATTATTCTGCAATAATGGGTCGCCAATGCATTTTCTTATTAAATGAAGCTGTTTTAGGTAATAGAATAGAAATAAAGGGTTTGCAGTGTCATTTATGGGCTCATAATGTATCCTCGGCCAGAAAAACTTCCAAATAATGGGTTCGGCTGCGCCTCGCCCATTATTTAGTTTTTCTGACCTCGGACACATTATTCGCCCATAAATGACACTGCAAACCCTTTATTTCTTAATTTTAATACTATAGCAAGACAATGTTAAACAGTTTTTGAGATATCGGGCGAATGTTCCTTTTAAATGAACTTTGGTAGAAGCGCTTTTATTATATGCATGCATCAACTATTAGGCCTAAAAAAATTGTTTGCTTGGCGTAACATAAAAAAAAATAGGGTAGGTAGGTCGGATTTTTTTTTTTTTTTTTTTTATGTTTCACATACCAGAACACAAAATATATGACACGCATACAAACAAATGGGCAATCGTCACTTTTTTCTGTAACACTCTTTTTAAATTTGTCATTTTGGAGGCAACATTCTCGGTGGGGGATCATATCGGCGATATTATATATGAAAAATTTGTTTTACGTGTTTTTAAAACTTTTTTTGCACACACAAAATAAAAATATTAGGGTCGGCGGTAAAAATAGGGTCGGTCGGGGTACGCCAATCAAACAAATTTTTTTAGGCCTACTCATATTGTTACATTTCCATCCTGTACAACACCCCTAAGTTTACAGCTTGACCATGTTTGACTACACCGACAGTAATTGTTTGATCCAAATCATCTTTTTAAACCAAACGACCATGTTTTTTTTAAGTTCTAAATTCATTTTTTAACCACCAAAGTGTAAAAAAGAGTCATCTTGACGAGAATACTTAATTTGTGTCTAAAAATTGTTGGCTCACAATGAAATGGTTGTAGCTCTTTAAGACAATAGTCTACGGAAATGGTACTTCAGACGGAGGGATTACAGATATCAATCTTGAAAGCCGGATTATTTACAGTAATGAGCATTTTCCAGTATTAATATCTTCGGTTCTACGAATGTAAATTCAGCCACTTGGCCCTGTCTACAACGTGTTGAAGTTTCGATTCAAAATTGAATGTAATCTGAAAATGTTCAATTTCAACCACATACAAGCAAAATTATAGGTTAATAGGCAAATTAAGTAGGATGCATATTAGCAATTTCAACTTCACGCTACCATAAGACTAGAACCGTCGTCTGCAGGAGTAGGCCTACGTTCACGTCTTGTCATGCTCAAAGACATCGATTGATCCAGCACTCTGATAAAGTCACACATGCAGATGACGTCATCAAAGTTAAAGGTATGCAACGGGAGATTTTGAGGCACCCAAATATTGTGTCATAATAGTAATTTTTAATTTTTTAGTTTTTTAATTTCTTAAAAGAGAGGAAAAGGTGGATTTTGATTTGCATATATTTCATTATTTCAATGTAAAATATAGGCTGAATTTCGTATTTGTTCCTATAGAATAAAAATTTCACATGTGTAACCATAGAAACATTCTCAGCTTATCCTGTCCAGAAGGGGATATTTTTGATGGAAGTTTACTCAGGGCAAAAATCGGTAATTGTGAATTTTTGGAAACCTAATATGTTGAATCTATCGTTGCACCTTTAAAGATCTTGTTTTCATGTCCATATGATGCCTTAAGTGTGGGTACAAGTGTAGTCAGGTCCGTACGGGGGGGGGGTGCGGGGGCCGGTCGCACCCCACCCCCCAATTTCCATAAAAGAGGAAAAAGGGTCCACTTTTGCCGTTGATAAAAAGGTCCAAAATTTAGCAAAATATATTGAGGAAAAAAGTCACTTTGGTGATAACATGTTAAAAAAGTCAAAAAAGGGACCATTTTAGGGGGTAGTCCATTTTTTTTTAAAAAAGGACCAATTTCGAAGACCGACACCCCCGTAAAAAATCTGCGTACGGCCATGAGTGTAGTTAATCAGCCCCCCCCCCACATCACCCCACGCTTTATAGGAGTGATTATGATAAATCTCGATATTCTTTCGCTGTTGCGAGTAAATCTTAGTGAGTGAGTACGACAATTGACACTAGAGCGAGTGCTTCTGTGTAATTCAGTGCCCGTCAGCTTCCCTGATTCGTGGATAGGAGCCGTAAATAAAATTGCAATACATGATGCATGCTTTGGTGATGTTCTATTCATTTACCTGCCCGCTAATTAGCATGCCACCGATTCTGTGCAACGATTTTCAACTGAAATGGTGTTTTAAGCACTGTGAGCACTTTCACAGATGTAAACCGATCGTAGAGGTTCGTCACTGATAAAAGGCTTAGTCATTTGGCAATATAGCTTGGTGATAAGGCCCCAAAGAATTTCGGCAAAGACCAATAGTCCAATTCCACCAAATATGCTGCTTCCTGATTGAAATTATTATACGTCAATTCATACAGTGTACATGATAAACACAGTATATGTTTGTTACCCGTTTTAACGCACCATGGTCATGATCAATTTAAAACCAGTAATTTTAGTTGTCATAAGATCATGAAAAAGAATAAATGTGATTTAAGACAAGGTTTCATTTAAGTAATATATAAATAAAAACTATAACCTACACCACATTTATATTAATAAAACGCACTCAATTTTTCGATCTTGAGATTTTGGCATGGTTTGTATTTGTTTTGAGAAATTATTAAAAAAGCTCTCAAAGTGGTTATGGACGGAAGCGGATCCAGATGCCTGAAAGCTTTGATTAAAATCGGGGGATCGCGACCGTTCAAATTGGCCGCGGGTCTGTACCCGGGAAAAAAAAAAGTATATTTTTCCGTGCATTGCAAGTTTCGTGCCTTTTTGGACTTGGATTGGTGAGCTTTTTCGGCCAGCATAAATTTTGGAATCATTTTTTTTCACAAAATACACGTCTGTTAATCACTTTAAAATATTCACACACGATGAACAGAGTTCACTTAATGTTACTCGTTAATTTATCCACCACCTGTGCATGTCTCGCAGGTGAACAAAAACATATATTTTAGTTAGAATTTACTGAGGGAGTGTTGTTTGACAGTTTAATGTGAAGGCTTAATGGATGTGACATGTTTTAATATACGTATACATACTCACGCAAGGTCCATAACCGTCATTGCACCACTTGGAATTGCTAACAACTTCAAAGCACATGATCAGCCGTAGGACAGCATGACAAAATGATGCTGGTAAATTTGATCAGCGGTCCGTACATCCGTAAAGCAAATTCAACTGTTGGGTCTGCCTACAGATCCATAGTATGGTACAAACAATGTATGTGGAATGATACAGATTATTACAGGTATAGGGGCCAGCCATTATACCTTGCATCTGATTCAGGTTGTACTAATTTAGTTTTTTTATATATATATACAAAGCTATACACCACACGTTCAATAAATGGATAACTAATGTGCGTAATTACTGTAAAGCGGTTTATGTTGTGAATTTTGTTTACCTTGAAAGAAGTCTTCAACATTTGAAGCAATAGGGGGGGGTTGGATCATGAATCTAACGGTTCTCGTGCCTCCATCTATCTTCTCCTCGCTCTCTCCGTCTCCTTCATTCATTAATTACTCCTTCTTCCTTCCTTCCTTCATTCATCCCTTCCTTCCTTCCTTCCTCCGTCATTACTTACTCTTCTTCCGTCCTTCTTCCTCTTCTCCTTCTTTACTTCCTTCTTTCTTTTTTCGACCCCCTCTCTCCCCCCGTTCTCCCTCCCTTTCTCTCCTCCATCCCTATCTCTCCCTACCTCCCTCCATCTGATCCCGCTTTCTCTCCCCTTCCTCTCTTATTTCTATATCTCTCCTCTAATAGATATGCAGGCTTTCACCTTCTATAGTGCAAAGTGATAGAATTTACCTTTAAAGCAAGGGCCACAATTTACATCTTCAAAATAAATGAATCCGACAGCATCAGTGCTTTACGTATTCTATCAAAGCGTACTTTATGTTTCTCGTTATCAATTCTCTTCTTCTCTGTCATCTCTGACTCCCTTTTTCTCCTCGATTCTCCCAAACTTACTCTCTTCCCCTTGTACCCTATCCTCACTTCAACGTCGCATTATACCCTCTTACTCCCTATCCTATAACCCCGTGCGTACCTGGTCTCCCTCGGCATTTCCCCCCAACCCTCACCACGTTCCTTTCTTCGTACCTCCTCCGATCCTCAACCCCCCTTCCTCCTTCTTCGCCTCTACTTACCCCCCTCGCATCCCTATTTCACTCCCTTATCACCTCCCTATCTTTGTTCCCTACCTTTGACTCACGTCACCACTTTTCATATACTTCAACCTTACTATGCTCCCGACGATCCCCTCACCGCGACCTCTCGCCCACTTTCCCGACTCAGCATCTTGCTTTCTTTTCCCCCCGCTCCCCTTCCCACACTTACATCCCCCCATTCCTTGCGACCTCTACTGTTCCTTTTTGTCTTCCCCTTAACATCCGGACTTCTCTAGCTCCCTCCTATTTCCCTCTTTCCCTTTTGTGGCCGCTAGTCATTATTTACTGCCTTTTATGCCCTTGCCAAATCCGTGCTACTGTCCTCCCACTTGGGCGCCCTTTCCACCCCCACTGCTCCAATTCTTTTGCTTCTCTTCTCCTTCATGCTCCCTCCCCCCCCTACTTGTATTGAGTTTTCCCCCCCCCCCCCTCTAACCCCTACTTTGCCCTTTCCCGTTCTCTTTCAACTCTCTCTCTTCTCGTACTGCTATTTCTCCTCACCTCCACAACCCCCCACGCCCCCACCATCGCTTTGTTCGCTCCTTTAACTTTTATCCCTTTTGCTCTTTCCTGCGTTTTCTTCCCTGACCCCCTAACCGCCTCACACCTTGTTGCCATTCCCCTCCTCCTTTCCCCAGCCCTTTTTCTCCTCCCTACTCGTCATTCTGCCCAGTTCCGTACCCTTACCCCAAATTCTTGTCCGTGCCGACCCCCTTCTTATACTCGCCGTCCCACTCCCTTGTACCCCTTCTGTACTAGCTGACTCCCTTCTGTTCACGTCGTCCATTTTCCCAACGTTCCCTTGCTAGCTTACCTCTTGCCATGTCCCGTTCCTTTTTTTCCCCGTCGTTGTATGTTTCCACAACCCCGATGCCAGCTCAAGAGTCCTTTCAGTTTCTTTCCTTTCAATACACCGTCCCCTACGACCACCTCTCCTATCTTTTACCTTCCTCTACTTACCCTACCCTTTAGTGGCCTCTCTATCCCCGCTTTAACCCTTTTTCTTCATCCTATCTCCTTTTCCATTCCTGGCCGAGCTGTACCTCTCCATATTTCACCATCTCATCTCACCATGCCATTTTCGCTCTCTCCCCTCTTCACCCCTGTCTCCATCGGTTTTCTAGTACCCCCCTCGTTCTTTCTCTTCCCCCCTCTTCATTCACTCCTCCCCGTTACTTCCGCTTCTTTTATACCGCTTCCTCTTCGCCCTCACTTTATCTTTCTTTCCTCTGTTTCAATAACTAATTTTGTTCCGTCCCTTTAATTTCTTTCACTCACCACACGCATGCCCCCTGTTTTTCGTTACTGTTTTTCAGCGTATAGGGAAAGCCATATATCATATCTATAAACTGCTTAATGGTGATGGATCGCTATAATTTCATGCCGTGGTCAATAAATCGTCCACATGCATAATACATGCCCTGTAGGACAACGGGTTCCCCATCTATCAAAAGTATTCCATTTTTACAATAATGTCAATAACAGTAATATTTTAATATACATAGTATATATAATTTGCAATTAAAAAAAGTACAAAAAAGAAAAAACATGAAAATGATCTTTTAGATGTGCATTTCGTGCTCCTAGCACCTTCAATTTTGGTTATGATTCCTTAGATATTCTGAGAAAGGGTATTCCAAAATTTTAGGTTAAGTCCTGTCATGCGTTTTGATTGCTATATGAGACAAATGTTTGTATCACGATGCCCCATAGGCCATTTGTACATAACAGACAGAACTACAAAAAAAATACGGAACTTATTTACTCTCAATTTTCTAAGATAATAGCTCAGTATCAGTGGTTCTAGATCAATATCTCAGTATCATGGTACGTCAGATGGTCAAACCCAAGCTCCGTACTACGTGCAGTCAATGCTATCGGCGTTTTGGCAAAGGACCATAAAGGCATCACGATTGCTGCAACCGCGTTGCGAGAACGTAGGCCAAACGCGTTGCGACATTTAGGCAACCCGCTTGCGACATTTCGGCAACCATTGCGACATTTCGGCAGCAACGCGTGCGGGTCGGCCAATCAATAATCAGGATATTTTATGTGCGTATTGCAAAAAATAGACCAAACCGAGTTGACAGATACTTTGCAAGCGTTGCAACCCCTTCACAAACGCGGTGGCAGCTTCACAACGCGTTGCAAGCTTCGCAACGCGGTACTAAGGTTAAAACAAGCCCACAGGGACATAACGTATTTGCCGCAACGCGTATGTGAGAAAAGTCACAAGCGTTGCGACATTTCGGCAAAACGTTGCGACATTTCAGCAACGAGTTGCGACATTTCAGTCAACGCGTTGCGCAAGTGCCGGCCAATCATAATCATGAAGTTCTGGTGATATTTCAAAAACATAAAAACAACGCGTTGCGACCTTCAACAACGCGTTTGCAAACCTTCACAACGCGTGCGGCAATTTACGTTGTGACCATTATTGCCTTCACAACGCGTTGTGACCCAGCTTCCATGACAACCGCGTTGTGAAGCTCGCAACGCGTTGTGATGGCTTGCAAAGCGTTGTGAAAGCCATAAGGGTAAACGTGTGCCGCAACGCGTTGTGGATGTCTACTTATTTTTTGAAATACGTCACAGAAATTCATGATTTGATTGGCCGCGACACCGCAACGCGTTGCAACCTTCACGACGCGTTGCGGCAATACGTATTGACCCTTATGGCTTGGGGACCTTCGCAACGTGTTGTAAAGCTCAACAAACGCGTTGTGAATCTCGCAACGCGTTGTGAGTTTCCCACAACGCGTTGCTAGATACATTGCAACGCGTTGTGGGTCTATTTTTGAAATACGGCACAGAAATCATGATTTTGATTGGCCGACCGACAACGCAACGCGTTGCTGAAAGTCGCCCAACGGCGTTGCCGAAATGTCGCCAACGCGTTGCTTACTTTCTCGCAACGCGATGCGGCAATACTTTAGGGCCTTTATGGCTTCCATAGACGTTACCTTGCTTCATATTGCTTGGCGCAAGAGACGATTACACAAATCCCATCAATGCAACTTGAATAGTGGAACCATTATCCGGGAACTTTTGCACAGTACGTGAAAAATTCGCAGCAAAAACTCAGATTCTATACGCACACTGTAAAAAATAAGGCCGTTGAATTTTAGACCAAATGGGTATAATTAGCAGTAATTGTGAGAAGAAAAGTACGTTAAACAGTGCAGTTACGAGAAAAATGCCTGTACAATGCAGTGAAGGGCAATTGACCGTCATTTTATGGATTTTACGGGATTTTACGGCATTTCACGGGAAATGTGACTTTTAAAGTACTTTTTCAAACTTTTCATACTTTCAACTTTATTTCCATAAAAAATCATTTACCAAAAACAAATTACAGAAACAAAAATTTATGGAGGAGATGACCAAAAGGCCAATAGACCCCGATGGTCAACCTGAACGTTATGTTACAACATATTTAAGATAAGGACATAGAAAACGCCTACAATCACAAAACCGCGAAAAAACGCCAGTGATCAATGTACATGCATGATTCCAAAATTCGCTAAAATTGCCACTCACAGCATATGCAGTAAAAATAAAATAAGGCAAAGGCTTCTTTATATTTGGAGATAAGCAATGGTGGGCATGTATTTTGTATTTGGATTCATACAGAGATGTCTTCAAAGTGAAAACAAAGGCTGATTGATATGCGCTAATGTTATAGACCGTATTCAATATGACGTAGCCACCAGAAATGTTGGGACAAGATAGACCGTATTCAAGTACTACAATACATTAACCAGTCACATGATTCCGTGCAATCGCTTAAAACATGGATCGATGGACGCTTAATGTATTGTAGTCCTGGAATGTATGCATTTTATTGTCCACCAACATGGATGGCTATTGAATACGGTCTAGTGGAGCACCAAAGAAACCATTTTAAACTTAGGCCGAGGATATTGAAACGATGACCGTGTCAATAGCCATTTCGGGCGTCGTTATTGACACGATGATCATCGTGTCAATAGCCATTTTGGGCGAGTTATTGACTACGATGGGTGACCATATGGTCCTGGAGCATAATAATTCTGAGAAATATTCTAAGTCGAAGTTTGCACATGTTCCAAGACCATATGCATGGTCATGGAGCAGTATTTGATTATATATTTCTCAATGCTCCAGGAGGAATTGCCATATGCTGAGGCATGGACAATTTGTGTATTCAAATATGCTCCAGGAGAGCATATTCAAATGGCTTCTTTTTATTTACCTCCATGACCATATGGCAAATGTGGTCCGGGCATATTTTTCCAGATTGCTCCTGGAGCATAATTCGGGCCAAAATATAATAGAAAACACTCCAGTACGCCTATCGGTTCCATAGCCATAACTTTCTCACAACCGATGATCGTGTCAATAGCCATTCGGGCGACGTTATTGACATCATAGTGTCAATAGACACTTCCTTAAACTTAACTCTCTCAGATTAGGGTATGTTTGCAGATTAGGTAAGATAGTATTACCTTTTCACGTTGCATTAAAATCAGGGTGGCATTTTTCTTTAGGACCCATAGAATGTGACTCTCTCGTGCACTTACAATAAATTTGTAAAAAATGGTATTTGTAATCAGCTAAATTACGGGAGGCGCGCTCTTACATGCATGCTGTACGAAAGCTTGCAATTAACGCAAATTGTGAGGCTATCCCGCTATGGTGGTATACAATCAATAATTTGCATCAAAATAATCCATTTACACGCTATTACCTGAATTGAAAACTTCCTTTTTCGAGAAATCAAAATGATAAGGTTATCTATTTAAAGGAAATATCTCTTGCAAGGTTATTTCATGAGTAGCCCATAACAAGCTGTGGGCCATATTAATGCCAGATGTTTGATTTTTACTGTTCAACATATTTGTTGGGGTTCATAATAGTTGGCCTAGGGAATACGGAGGAGGTTTGTATGAATTTATAGACGAGGGACAGGATCGTGGTAGAGGGGGTTTTGACCAATCCCATGATGCATATGCAAGTGCCAACTGTTACTGTACAAACACATGCAGTACTTAAGGATAAAAAGAGTTTCAAAAAGTTAATAAACCCACAAGACATTCATAATCATGCAAAAAATTCTAAGTACTAACGGCCTTTGTGCGGCTAAAATGAGCATGAAGGTCAGGTTTTATGTGTTAGAATAGGAGTTTTATGTGATACATGACCTTGAGGTGGAAATTCCAAAACTGGTGCATTGTGGATTGACTCAAAACCACCTGGGCTCGTGGAAATATGATCCTCGCAAGCAGGAGGGTGACGGGGTATGTTATTTAAGTCACCAGTATATAATTAATGTATTCAGCTTGTCTTGCATAAACCTGTCTAACGTATGTCCCGTAAAAGGTGATTGTTGATGATATAAGTTTGCAAAACAGTGTGAAGTTGCAACACTATCAGTGATCAGTGCGTCATATTTGAAATTGCAGGAATACGCTTAAAGTGAAGGATAAGGCAGTAGAATTCTCAAGGTATTTTGCAACTGAAAAGTTGGCAGAAAAGGAGAAAACCAGTGTTCAAAATATGAATCTCCATTCAATTACGTGTTGTAGTTAAGTGTCGGTTGGCTAAAATATCGATGTTGTCCACTGATATGCGCTTTGGTCGATCACCCTGTAGGTATGCTAGGGTACGTATTCACGGTCTTGATCAGACATTGAAAAAATAATCCAATTTTGATGATTTTTTTTTTCGATTTTAGAAGGAGCAAGTCCCTGGTAGTGCCTTTAAAGTCTGTACATGCCAGCCCATTTGTGAAGACCTTTTGTACGACTTGTTTCAAAGCGGCTGAGCGCGGGATTTAAAACGCCACAATCTGACTTAGGCCTATTGATTTTAACGATGATCAATTAACGCAATAAAGTGCAATTTCTGGATAAAAACAGCAAAACAACGTTTCTTTTACGAACGGTTAAGAGTACGATTTAATTTGATTGAGCTTAGTTGTATAGGCACTTTATGCCAAATCAAATACAAAACAAAAATCATAAGCAACTGGTATCTTCAGAGACAGCTCCGCTTTAGTGATAAAGAGCTGTTCGTCTTTCATGTTGGATATAATATATATTATTACGTTTGACCGGGCGTTGACCTGTCCAATGAATCCATAAAATCGCAAGGACATATAATACACATGTCATAAATATCACAAGTCATAATTGAAAAACTCGCATCTTCTGATCTTCCGTTGGCAGTTCCTTTTTCATTCTGAAGTGCATAATTCTAATGCTATCGTGTATGGAAAACTTCACCCTGGTCAATGTTATACCACGCACCAAATAAGTTTGAGAGGGCTTCCAATGACCTATCATTGGGGAAGCATCTTAAAACCACCGAACTAAGACAAGCTTGCTTTAGGACTCAAGTGAATTCATCGTTAATTCTATTTTGTTCATTTTTGTGCATGGACACCACCTCACACAAACATAAAACACCACACCACACAAAAGCACTACACACCCAACACACACACCCAACACACACCTCACACACATCCCCACACACACACACACACATGTAAATAGAAAGCCACATGCAGACAGACAGACGAACAAAACATTTACCATTCGTGGCTGGGTTTTGCTCTGCAATCCGTTAAATGAAATAACGAAATATATATATATATATATTAGTATACAGGAAGATGACATCTTTATTCAATTAACATTGCAATTTTTCACCGTAATAGCTTGAATGACGACCCATTTCGATCTGTTTTTCATTCATATATATTTATGACTTCTGACCCTCGATGTAATTCAATTAAGAAATGAATCATTCATATAACACCTAATTAGTATAAATAACAAATTGAGAAACTTTTGAAAAATTGCTGCATAGGGGAAGATAAAATTAGTCCACAGGATATTTTGAATGTTGTCATACCATTTTTACTATGCCTATATATGATTTGACGTTTGACTTTGCCGACATCAATAATACAATTCCAATGAACCAGATATTATCAGATGGTACTCATAATGTTGAACCGCTATTTTGTTATAGCTTGCACTGGGCAATTCCAACCAAAAGTGGACTTTAACAAATGGTAACATTGGAATCTTGTCTGGTATCTTTGTCAAATATTGGTCTCACCATTCACAATTTTTTTTATATCCACATCAAAAAGACAAAATCCCCTTCATTTTGTGGTTTACAGTAAATTGAAAAGTGTGAAAATATGATTTTTCTTCAACTTTGTCATTAATTTTCACACACTAAATGGATGTAGTAGTACTGGCATTTTACTTTTATGTAATGGTAAGAACTAGACTCCATTGAATTTAAACGGAATAATTTGAAAACATGCACGGGACATTTCCTTTTCCAGCAGCAAATTTTTCGGGTTAAAATTTACATCCCCGTAAAATGATGGTCAATTGCCCGTTACTATATAAAACAGCTTAAAATTGTACGGGCGTTTTCCCGTATTCACGATTTTCCCGTATCGTTTTCTTCTTCTCGTAATTACTGTTAATTACCCATTACGGGGTCCGTAGAATACTGGTTTTTTTACAGGTTAGGTTATGTTGGCGTCTTTTGATGCATTTTCCCTGCTTGATTTCGAGTGTATGAAATCTTGCAGTAGGTCTCCGATGTGAACACGTGGTATAGTAATTTGCTTTTGGTAAACGTGATCTATCTTTGTTTCCCGCTGAATGTCATGTCTAGCCAAGCAATTAGAACAGAAGATGATGAAAATGCATCGAGGCAGTAACAGCTATTTGTTAATCCATAAATATACTGTCAAAAGACAAAAACAAAGCGAGGCAAAAATTTCCATGAAATGTCTCATTTGGACATATTTTAATGAAATATATGTCGGGGGTTGACAGTGCCTCTTTTGGCTAGATAACAAGCTACCGTGTATTACTAACTGCCGATGTATTAATTTCGTGTTCAAATGCATGTAGGTGCAAGTGATTTTTTTTTTTAATTTTGAATGACATATTTTATGATACCATAATAACCCAAGAATAGAATATTGTGATATGTGAATTATTACATTATTAACCTATAGGCCTAAGGTGTATACCTATTTATGCTGCTATACCGTTGGTATGTAACACGATTGAATGTTATTTCTCTTAAATCTCATCCTATTTCCTGAGCTAAAATGCCATGCAGCGCTAACCGTCGACGTAGTCCGAACTGGTATCTGAGACTGGATTCTTGAGGTCATCTGCAAGGGTTATTCCATGGAAACGTAACTTTTTTTTGGTACAATGCAATGGAATTTTGGGAAATTTCTTCATATTCTGGTTAATTTATATACCTGTAAAATGTTTGTGTGTTATAAAGAGTACATATATCAAAACGTGAATTGTGCATATTCATTTTATGAGCTTCATGGGCACACACTCATAATTGTATTTGTAACATGGACACCGGTGTCCTTTCACTTGAAATCAGAATGTTTTTTTTTGTCCTATCTTAAAAACCATTTTAACACTTTGTTAATTTAGCCCGTCCATTTACCTTCAGATATAGGCCTATGTTAAACCCCTAGTAGGAAACATCTACTATCTACGGGTGTTTTTTTAATTATTTTTATGTCCGCCCACAACGGTGTACCTATCCCAAATCACTTTAAGTTCTCTTTTTTTACGGAACGAAAAACAAAAGTTCTGAATTTGGCTGCCAGACGCTTTACTTTTTCGTGCCGTATTCTGCTGAAATAATGTTACGGACATTTTTAACATTGTAAGACCTAGCTCAAAAAATAATTGTACTATCTCGACCCCAGCTATAAACCAGTTTATTGATGCCTGCATACAATATTATTTAACCGAGAAAATGTGCAATGAGTTCTCGAAATGATCCGTTGTATATATTATTCGCTTTAATTGCCTAAACGCGTCTCCTTTCTCCCAACATATCATTTGGAGTTTAATATAACTGACTCCATTCTGGTTTCGCTCGGAATTTTGGCTTTTATTGAACACTAGTTTGATGTGATAATATATATGACACTCAGTGCATTAACGTAACCATCAATATCCCATTAATAAAGGTTTTCATAGACGTTTAAATCGCTTTATATACTATCATATTTTTTTTTATATACATATTTTTTTTTGTCATCGTGTATTAACCAGTTGAACAGGAACATATTTACCAGGGTAATCGGTTAAATTATATTTTTTTTCGTTCATGTTCCTCCTCCTTACTTTATGGGATTAGTCCAGATTTTGGTTTAATTGGGGGAAACCTCGGGGCAAGAGTAGGTTAGATGTATTGAACGTCGGGTGCCCCAAGCTTAATTCTGACCAAAAACATTGTGAAGGTTTAATACGATTGGAATGACATGTTTTATTCGGCTTTGAAATCGATGGCCAATAATAAAAGTCCAGGTACGAGGGGATTGCCCGCAGAAGGTACAACAATTTTTATTTCCGATATTTGGTCAGCTCCTTGTCGATACTATTAATTATTCGTTTCAACAGGAAAGCTCTCAATGGATCGGCAAAGGGTATTATAAAACTTATTCCAAAAACGACAAAAATACAAATAAACACAAACTTGGGCGGCCAATATCACTTTTGAACACAGACTACAAACTCATTACGAAATGCATTGCTTCACGAATAGAATGTTCTCCCTAGTTTCTTAGTGAAGATCAAACCGGATTCATGACCGGCGATAATAGGTTGCAACATACGTTTAGCACTGATGTAGCGGAATATATTTAAATACAAATGATGACACCCGATTA
>JAMKCH010025770.1:0-32584 GCA_023653785.1 Ophioderma brevispina
TTTAAGGTAATGGCATTTATGATAATTGTAATCTACATGTTTATTGGAGGAGTCATGACTCAGATAGGATAGCAGTTGACCTGATTCCGGCGAATAGTTGTGAGGTCTGTTTTTTTTTCAGATTTTCTTGCCCACCTTTTTTTTTTTGGAGCTGATTTTTTTTGGGTTTTTTTGTGATAACGCCCATACCAGGATACTGGGATTGCAGCAGGCCTGGTCTATGGCATATGCTGCATTGATGTTGCAATTGTCACTGAATGATGACGCCCACAGGATGGTCAAGGGGGCCGGGGAATGGCCGCGACGGACTGACATCAATCGCTTTCACAGACCGGTTGAAAACAAACCAGGGAAAGGCCCAGGGAATCCCTGTATTGCGGTGAAAAACAACAGTGCCGCAAAATCAAAAACTACGATCACTGGACATCGCTAGACACTACGCTTTCAGGCTTCACACCACTAAATCCTGGTCCATCGTTAATGTACAAATTGGACGGGCGAGAGATGAAAGCGTCCTTTTCTCCTCAATGGAACATCTCAGACCTTAAAGCTAACATTCTGCTTGAAGATCAAATCTCTCCTTTCTAATCAATCATGAAATTAGGGTAGTTATCCCCAAAATGTTCAAGCTACTGCGAACGCAAGACCAGCATGCACCATGGACCCCGGAGGTCAAAGCACTTTTTCAGCAGGTGTAGTTTCAGTACCGCAACCCTAGTTGTATCCCCAAAGGTCTACAACATGGGTTGCGGGCAATGTGGGATCCCGGCGAAAAAAACTTATGTACATGGCCAGAGGAATTATGCATGCCAGACGTTGTCACACATATGCCCAATGAGCAATATCATAGGGCTTAATGTTAACTAAGGCACTTTGGGGGCTGTAATATCAATGGTACTTCCACGTTTGAAGGAAAAATCGACAATTTCGTCGCCTTCTATCCAGGATTCTATCGCAGCAGCGGCCATGTGTTCACATCTCTCGAGGGTACTGTAACAGACGCTCCATGGCCACGACTGTAGAGAGCGTCAGGTCATATATGGCGTATGGCTGCTGATCAGACCGCCGATACCTGGTGTGCAATTTTTCACGTTCGTTCAACATGCTTGGTTGGAGCTTAGGTGGATTGGCGAATATTGCGATACCCAAGCAGGAGACAGCATGAAACGGTGACCAAGCAACTCACGTGCCTAAGACAATGACATCACAGGTTAGCAGTCTAGATCAGAAGTGTAAAGGTCGTTCCATATCGTCCACTGCAATGACATTGCTGTGCAGTAAATTACTGCAATGCTCCGTCACTTCCGTTGCATCCTAATGAATTTACTGCAGGTCAACCCAGGTCACTGCAGGCACGGGTTGCCAGTACGTTCAGTAAAACTGCGGAAAATTGGCATACTGAACACTGAATGCAAGCCCACTGCATATGATGCATCGCCAGTTAAAATATTTAACTGCGTTTGCAGTATGCATTGCATTGCAATACTGCAAGTAAATTGCGTAGGACATTTTGGTGGGCTGCATTGCAGCACTGCACTACAATGCAGTGAGTAGGAACGGACCTTAAATCATTCTGTACACGCGACGCAGTTCTCAGTTCATTTTATCAGTAAAAGATTTTCATTAATCGAGTGTTACGTTAAGACTTAAGTTAGAGAATTTAGAAAGTGTGTACTTAGACAAGACGAAATTCATGAAAAGAAACTCCATGAGCATTTTTAGTAGAAGCATTTGAAACATTGTTTCTAGATCATTTTTTATGCTGATCACGAAAAATGACGGTTTGCTTTGTGTATTTTGAGTGCAAGGGGTACAAAATCAAAAATTAAAAATGCCCGCCAAAATACCACTAAAAATATGTCAAAAAGTATAAATGTAATTTTCCACGGTTGAACAGCATTAAACTTACTCTTCTACACGACTTTGCAACTGAGTATATTAACACTAATTATTATTCATAAAATCTAGCCTAACGGGTGTAAAAATTGGACAAATTCCAGATGGCCGCCAAAATATCATACACAACTTAACAACTTAATTGAAGGCGTATACAACAATACTTCAGTGTTATTTAAAAATTACTGTATCTGAAGGTGGTATATTGGTGAGTAGATATATCACCTTCCTCAGCTAAGTGTGAGCAAGGGGTAAATGTTGATTCAAATTCAAAATGGCCGCTACTTAAAATACCATAGACATCTTTATAGGTAGAAAAATAGGTCTAACCAGGATTGTAAAAAGTTAATTCATACCCTATTTAGTAATAGGTGTTTGGATACAACTCTAGAATAATATTTTGGTATATGCCAGTTAAACTTCTGGCTTTTAGTGCAAAGGGATCAAAAATTTACAAAATGGCTACCACATCATCATTTATCACTGAAAATCAAAAAGGTGAGGTAGTAGTGCATTACTGCGAGGGCATTCTAGTAGTCTGCACCGAAAACTACGTGTGTGGCGCAAGTCCAAAGATGACAAGGGTCTTGACTACGTTGATGTCCAGTTCTCGTAATTGGTAGATACAAGAGAAGTGTATGTGTTATCAAGTCCTGATTTTATGTTGGAAAGTTAAAAATATAGACTAGAATGCCTGACTCGGTTGCCTATATGAGTTCTTTTTCTTTCAAAGGACTACAAGGCCATTCAAAAAGCCCATAGCTATCTCCAAGTATCAGAATTACAGTAATTCTAATTAGATGAAGGAAAATTGTATGGCATCATTAATGCTATTCATAACGTTATTATGAGAGAGGAAATATGATTGGATAAAAACCATGCATTGATATTTGTCATTGCACGGTGCGTATGTTATGAGCGTAAGCGGAAGGTAGAGTAGTAGTGCCTAGATCGTTAGGCGACGTTGGATTGATCATTTTATGAGCGGGTAGTGCATATTTTCGTTTAGAACATTGCTGCATTGATTCATGACATATTCAGATTTTCTTGTAAAACTGTCTATTGTAATCACGTTTATGAATTAGGTTAATGTCTGTATATTTTTAGTTTCCGTGCATTGGCAAACTCAATGCACTGCGTCAGTTTGACCAGACTCATATGGCACGCGCCCCTGCGGGGCTTGGCCATTATTCGTCGTCAAACTGAGCGCGCGGGCATTGATTTTGCGCCAATGCACCGAAGCCTAAAAATTATCCAGCCATTAACCTATAATTCATAAACGTTATTATATCAGAAGAAATGTGATTGGACAAAAAAAATGCATTGATTAGAGGTTAATGGCTGAATATTTTAGCTTCGAGTGCATTAGCCTAAAATCAATGCATGCGCATTCAGTTTGACGACGAATCATGCACAAAGCCCCGCAGGGGCGCGTGCCATTATGAGTCTGGTCAAACTGACGCAAGTGCATTGATTTTGCCAATGCACGAGAAACTAAAAATATACAGACATTAACCTACCTACTTCATAAACGTGATTACGATAGACAGTTTTTACAAGAAAAATCTGAATACGTAATGAAATCTAAGCAGACAATGTTTCTGACGAAGTCATGCACTATCACCCGCCCATCAAATGAATCAATCCAACGTTGCGCGTAAAAGTTCTAGGCACTCCGCGGACGCTCATAACATACGCACCGTGCAATGACAAAGTATCAATGCCATGGTTTTTGTTCCAATCATATGTCCTCTCTCATAATCAAAGTTTATGATATTTGTCATGCACGGCGCGTATGTTAATGAGCGTACCGCGGTTTGTGCTTTGCTTAGAACCTTTCACGCGCGAGGTTGGATTGATGATTCATTGTGGGCGTGGGTGTGTACTTTTTCTGTTAGAAAATTTACTGCATTGGATTCATGACATATTTAGCTTTTGTGTAACACGTTTGGGAATTAATGTCGTAAGTTTTAGTTTCTCGCCACCCCTGCATAGGCAAAAATCAATGCACTTGCGTCAGTTTGATCAGACTCATAATGCACTCGCCCCTGCGGGGGCTTGTGCCATTATCTGTCACCAAACTGAGGGCGCGCGGTGCATTGATTTTTGGCCAGTGCACTCGAAGCTAAAATAATAAGCAGTACCTCTAATTTATCCTTTCGAATTGACTTTTGAGAACTACGCTGAGCAACATAGGCTACAGTCGGCATCATACCTCAATTTCTGTAAACTAAGACTAACGTACATATACATTATGTTCTTCTAACTTTTGCCGACAGCAAAATGAATACAGGATTTTCTAAGTGCGACAGATTGGTCACTGTTTGTAAAATTATTCAATTTGTTGTCTTTAAACTTCAACGAGATAACCTTTGCATTTGTATATTCATTAATATTTCGTAACAATTCACAATATCAAAACTATACATATCTATTTTATTATTACTTCAAGTTTGAGTAGGTTCCACAAATGTTCATTGTATTTTAAAGTTAATTCTTTGTGTCTCAGTTGGACTAAGTTTTGAATCTCTAATTGAAAAAGCAGAAAGAAAACAGGAAAAAGTGATTTGATTTTATTTTCTATATATCTTATTTATGACGAATATGATGCAAAATTATTTAAACGTTGGTAAATCGCATTCATTTCTTCGATTTTTGACCATCTTTCTAAACTTACTTCCAAAGGTAGGTTAATAAGGAATATAATAATATTAACCGATTTCAAATATATTTTTAGAAACACATACGAAATGGCATAATCTCAGTACATTTACAAAAGGGAGTCATCTGTTCCAGAAGTTTCATTCGTAGAGTTGCTCTTACCATGATACAGTAATGAAAATATATAAAAGAATGATTGGAAGCAAGCTATTTGTTTGGAGCTATATCTCTCTGTTGAAACATTAAAGAGTTATCACAATTTATTTCCATCAAATTATCTTCTCAGTAACTAAGCAAAAAAAAGGCTTTTGTTTGTTAGATTCAACAATATATAGATGGCTTTCGAATTGAGCCACGAACAATACAGCTTTCTCAAAGCTTAACATAAAATATGAGTTCTTACTTAAAAAAAAAAAGCAACTCTGGGATCGATCCTAGTCTTTCTTTACGAGTGTTGACTTGCAGGAATTACCTTAACAATTTGTGTAAGTTAAACAAGTTTACTACATTTTAATCTAGTCACCAATGCGCCCTAAATTGGGAATCTGGTTCCAATGCGAAGTCATTCAACTAACAAAACTTGCTATGCGTATTAAATTATCAATACCCCATAAATAGCATGTTGGATATAATATTTTTACACTTATTCAGATTCAAGAAAAAGAAATGCAAGTCTCCAAGGGATCAAACCAATGATCTACGATTCTTTTCCATAGTACACCATTGTTCTGGTATTCCAGATATCCATTGTATATTAAGAGAACAAATTTGATATTCCAAATTAGGTATATTCCAACCACCATATTCCACATACCCCATATTGAACCCCAAAGAAACTTATCTGCGCAATGACCTTTCTGATATATAGTGAGTTCCCAGAATATAGGAAGTGTGAGATTTGAAGAGTTTTTATAACAGCTTTTTGCCAAAATATGGGTTTTCTTGCTTTCCGACCATTTAAACGTTTTTTCAATACTGATTGTTTTTTTTTTCGTTTCCAATTGAGATCCTCCACTACTTTTTAGCCTTACTAAAATAAATTACTAGACATTTAACCGGGCTTTCCGTGCATTTTATTTATGTAAATTAGTGGTATTCTTCAAAAAATGATCACCTTTTGCTTTAAAATTTGTTTCATAATTATGGCACTATTATCCCCAAATTATTAGTTGAACCCAATAATTTTGGAACATTTTTGTAAACTTGAATATTTTGGCTGCCATATTGACCGAACAGAATATTTTTCAATGCCATCATTAGTAGAATTGCACATCTTAACATGTATATGCGCACATGTCAATTTCCATTTGTACAGGGGTCAAAGTCAGAAGTTGCTACAATTTTGGTAAAAATCAAAGAAGTTGTCATCTAGCTTAATGTGTCAAAATAAGGAATAAGTTTGTACCATCTGCGATGCATAGTATCATGTATGCGACAAAATAGGTAATAGGCACATAATTCAATTGTTGAGTGACCTTTTTTACCCTTATTCCGTAAGTAAACGTTTAACATAATCAAAACTATACTTTGGGAGTCCTCTTTCCTCGGGCAATAGTTTGCCAAGTATTTAAAAATATAATAAGATTAACTTTTAAGGTGACCCTGTCAATTGAATGGACCTTTTTTACCATTTAGTCATTTTTACCCTATAACCCAAACCCAATGGCGTAGTGGTACAACTATACATTTTGGAATCCTTATGACTAGCTGGACAATATGGCATACATTTCAATGATTGGAGCATTTTAAAAGTTTGACCCCTTGGAACTTAAATTGGCCCCTGTTGAAAAAAGTGATGCCACAATTGAGATTACTTACTACCTAGCAATCAATAGAGGGTCCATATTAACTACCCAAGGTGCTAAACCTTTTCTGTAGGGGGGGGGGGTAAACGAATTCCTTAATAAGATAGTCAGCTCCTCCTCTTAAATAAATAATAAACTGTTAGGTGTCTACATACATGTGCATGATAAAGGTTAAGATGTGCAAATTTATACGAAATGGAATGGCATGGGAAAAAATTTTCTGCGGTCAATATAGGCACGCCAAAGTATTTCAAGTTTACACAATGTTCAAAATATTGGGTTCAACTAATAATTTGGGGATAATAGTGCCATAATTACGAAACAAATTGTAAAGCAAAAGGTGATCAGTTTTTGAAGAATACCACTAATTTACATAAATAAAATGCAGGAAAGCCCGGTTAAATGTCTAGTAATTTAGTAAGGCTAAAAAGTAGTGGAGGATTCAATTGGACGAAAAAAAACAATCAGTATGAAAAAAACGTTTTTTAAATGGTCGGAAAGCAAAGAAAACCCATATTTTGGAAAAAGCTGTTATAAAATCCTCTTCAAATCTCACACTTCTCTATCTTCTGGGAACTCACTAATATCAGGAAGTCATTGCGCAGATAAGTCATAAGGGGGACTGATCAACAGAGCTGTGAAGCCTTCCCATAATGCACCCGTTTGCTTTTCTTTTCGGAATAACTGGTAATCAGTGGTCAAAATAGACTAAATTTATACACAAGGGTAATCAACCTGTGGATCATGCACAGTAATTAGCTAATGTGGTTGATATTATATATCTTTCTCCATGGATGTTTTTTCACCATATTCTTGAAGCATGTCGAGAGCTTAGGATATCAACCATTCTAGGCCTTTTATAAAGGACTCGAACACGAATCTTCAAATTTCTTTGTGCTCGATTACATAGCACAAGGTACGTTATTGTAGTTTGCATGCATTCATGATGAGAAGGGTTTCCAAGCTGTTGGCACCTCCAGGTTCCAATGGTCCTGTGCATGATAGGAAGGGCTTTGAGAATGCTTTTGGAAGTAGAGAATAAAAGATGGATCCAGTACTCCCTGTACCTAAATTTGGAATAAAAAAAATCACATTTGAGGAAGTATATATTTTTCATTTTATTACGTCCATTTTGGCGGCCATTTTGAATTTTCTACCAATTTTCGGCCTCATGAGGAAAGAACTTATGCTCAGCTCAAGGGACAGTATATAAGAAGTAGTCGGATATACTTGTAAAGTAAAATGCATTAATTACAAAAAATAAATATGAAAGTATTATGCATTTGGCGGCCATTTTGGATTTTTACATTTTGACCCCGTTGAACTCAACATCAGCAAAGCAACCGCATTTCGTAATCAGCACAAAAAAAATCAGTCTAGAAAAGTGGTTTGAAACGCTGCTACTAAAAAAATGCCTGTACTTCCTTAAATTAAGATTCTTTGAGAATCTCGTTTATCTAACTCTAATTATTTCAAAATTTTGTTTGAAAAAAAAAATTTGTTTTCCAAATGGCGGCGCCTGGCATCACCCTTCGTGTGCCAAGTGCCTGGTGCACCAACAATACGATTTGCATTATGCACAACATTCAAATGCAAAAAAATTTTAACAGCGTATCCCGGATGGTAAACGAAATCAGTACGACCAAAGGATCAACGTGAGACTCCAGCGTGTGTCAGTACCTTGGGGCACGATTATTGATATTTTTGGCATGTTACCCTAACATTCGACAGGTACTATTCATAGAATTGCTGCTGTGCTTACTACTGTCGCTGGAGACATTTAGGAAACTGTAAGTACTTTCTTATAAAAGGGAATTTTGAAGAAGAGCACATAGTTGGTCCATTATTCCCGTTTCAGGAAATATCGGCTTCGTAAAGGGTAACGGGTAGGTACTTAATCGACCACTAGTCAGGTGGGTCCCTGTAAGAATACGGTTAAATGGTTGGCGGAATCGAATATAAATATCATGATATCACAAGATTTTTTGATATTCCTACAGATTTATACTAATATTGATAGCAACATGATTTGAACCCAGATCTCGCCTTTTTTCTCAGTTTTTAGGGTTATTATACTTAGGCATGGGTCACCAAAAAAAAAAAAAAAACACTCCTCTGCAGTGGGGGATGGACTTACTGGTTTCTCACGTTATTTACTGGTGTGAAATCCTTCAGCGGTATCGAATGTTTAGCTTTTACGCAATCGTTGCGTTAAAGCATATTGTGCCAAATGCATGGATGTCGCTTCGGCTGAGTCCTAGGTCTAGGACATTCGAATCCAGTTATCATTAGCACGGGGCATTATCGAACAGCTGATTCTCAGTCCTAGTTTTCAAGCCGTTATTTAACCCTAACAACTGCCGAGAAGGCAATGAGAGTCCAACTAAAACGTGTAGCCCACGGTCGTAAAATGTGATGTTATTCGTTGCATCTCGGCCGCAACAACTATTTTGGTCGCGCAAATGACTCTCATTGGCCCTCATTGCATCTGGGCCGTCTTTACGGAAATGACTCGTTGTTCCCTCGTTGCATTGGGGCCGTCTTTACGGAAATGACGCGATGTTCCTCGTTGCATTTGGGGTGTCTTTAATTAACGAAAATGACGCGATGTTCCCTGTTGCATTGGCCGTCATTCACGGAAATGAATTCGATGCTTTTTTCGCTGCATTTCGGACGGTTTTGCCCGCAGAAGGCGCAATGCTTTTGCATCAGGCGGGTGACACTGTGTCAATGCCCATAGACCATGTCGATTGTGATAGCGCCAACCTAATTTCGACAAGCTATTTTTTTAATTATGCATAAACCGTATTCATGACGTAACCGGAGCATGACGTAGTATAATAGTGCCACGCACGACTATGAGTAGCGTATAGCGCCACTCACGACTGGGGCGAACTATAAGCTACAAATTTCATGCAGATCAGTGTGCAGTACGCATCCATTATATTTATTTATTTATTATCCCTATTTTTTATTCATTCGCACGTCGATGTTTGCTCGTTGCCTATGGACGTCTTTTTCGGAAAAATGGCGCTTGGGTTTTTCGTTGCATCTGGGCCTCTTCCGGGAAAATGACGCATGTTTTTCGTTGAATCTGGGCCGTCTTCCGGTAAAATGACGCTGTTTTTCGTTGCATGTGGGCCGTTATTGACTTTACGCTACTTTTCTGTGCCGGGAAAAACGGCCGAATGCATGAAACACAAACTTTGGCTCTCGTGCATCTGGCCGTTAAAAATAAAAATAGATGCCCTTCGTTGCCTTGGGCCGCAGTCGGCCGGCAAAACGACCCGGTCCGGTGTTAGGTGAATGCAAGTCAACTTTGCAAGGTTACAGATACCAAAATACCGCCAATACGCACTCAACATGGTCGATCAAGTACCATTTACGAAGCCGATTTTTTTAACGGGAACAATGGACCGAACTTATGTGCTCTTCAAAATTCCTTTTTAGAACGTACTTATTACAGTTTCCTAACCATATCCAGCGACAGTAGTGAAGCCACAAAGCAATTCTATGAAGAGTAAACTATGTGGAATTGTTAGGGTAACATGCCGAAAATGCATGAACTACTTACCAGTACCGACACTCTGGCGCAGTCTTCACGTGATCAATGTGGTCGCTGCGGCTTTCGTTTACCATCCTGGATTTTGCTGTCAAAATTTGCATTTGAATGTTGCGCATATCAAATGTATCATTGTTGTTACATCCAGCACGTTGGCACAGTGATGGCACTACCCATGGCCGCCATTTGAATACCTTTTTTTTTTCAAAACAGAAATTTGAAACATAGATACACATTATTCCTAAATTCTTTTAAGATCCTTAACGTAAGACTCAATTAATGAAAATCTTTTACTGACAAATTCACTGTGTCTCGTGTACAGATGATTTACACGTCGAGCTAGCTGCTAAACCTGTGATGATCATTGTTCTTAGCACGTGAGTTGTTTTGGTGACACGTTTCAGATCCAGATGTCCCTGCTGTGGTAGTCTGCAATATTCGCAACCACTAAGCTCCAAAAGAGCATGTTGAACGAACGTGAAAATTGAACACGCGGATCGGCGGCCTGTCACATCCGATACGCCATATGACCTTACCTCTCCACAGTCAGTGGCCAATGGAGCCTCTTTGTTATAGGCACCCATCGTGAGATGTAAACACATGGCGCTGGCGATGAATCCTGGATAAGAAGCGGATGAAAATTGCCGAGTTTTTCTTCAAACGTGAGATACTCGCTTTGATATTACAGACCCCAAGTGCCCCTAGTAACATTATCCCTGTAGTACTGCTCAAGGGGCAGATATGTGACCAAACGTCTGCATGCATAATTGCTTCTGGAAAATGTACATAAGTACTTTTGCGCCGGGACCCCATATTGCCCGCAACCCAATGTGACCTAGTGGGGGGGATTACACTTAGGGGTGCCGGGGTACCGAAACTAGCACTCACATGCATTATGTGAATTTTGCAATGCTACATTACTTGTTACATACCTAATTTGTTGTGAATTTGATATCACAAATTGCTAATGCGAGAAGAAATATGCGAACGATTCTCGACCCCCCCAGCAGAGTGAAGTGTAGAATGAACCGGAATATGGAAATTACGAGGTTAAGGTCATACACACAGTAAACAAACCACACCACCAAGGAATAAAATCCTGTTTCCAAACATATTCAGACGCTGCAGGCCAAGCCCATACAAAAAATGTCAACTAATTTAGGCGGTTATATGTGGGTAAGTAGATTATGCGTACCTAAACCTATATAAAAACAACAACAACATGCGGACCTCGTTCGTGTCCGTTATTCATTCAGCATTAATTTTTAGATTCTGTAACGTGGCTTCTGAAAGTGAGTCTCGAGGGCAGTCCGTTTGATTTTTTTGTTTTACTTTCACCGAAAATTCATATTAATTACAGGGCCACCGACTTTAACCTGCATCATAAATATGGCGAAGCTGTTTTGTTACTTTTACAAGGATGAGACCTCTATGAGGTCCTTTAAATCACATGAAAGTTACTGTGATTGGTCAATACACTACTATTAGCTATACTCCATTAAAAAATTTCAGGATTGCAAAAAAAGTTTGGCCTTATCACCAAAGTGAGGAGGGTTGAGGGAGGCTAAAGAATCGGATAATTTTTTAATCGGCCTCCTAACCAATCAAAATAACCCTTTTATTTTGTATTAAAAACAATTGTACGACGGCTCTAAATCACTAAATTTGTGATTTGGTTACCATCGTCTGACTAGGGACAGTCCATGGAATTACGGCCACACAGTCGACGCGCGGTGAATGCAAGAGTGACAGGTTGCACCACAACAGGAATTGTTATAGAGACTTTCATCCGGAAGCAATTACCAAACGCCACACCAAAAAAAAAAAAAAAACATGGCAGAAACCCATTGGTAAAGTGGCATTTAGTCAATTTATGTTAAGCGGAACGCCCGGACGATTTTGGCTCTTAGATTATCTCGCAGAGGGTGTGGCTTAACATCTTGTCAAGGAAATTATAGAATCACCGGCCGCAAAAAACACCGAATGGTTAGTTCGCCAGTGCGTGCATACTAATCCCATAGGTCCTTGTTGATTTCTATCTACGATATGGTCTGTGAAGGCAGTGTGATGAGAACACGAAGGAAATTTGTATTTTTTTCCGAATAGGTAATGATCATTTGCCACAACTACGCTATGAACTATAAGAACACACCATTTGCATGGATGTAGATGAGGGTGAGTGAAAAAAAGTAAAAGATTAGTTATCTTCTGCCCAAGTTGAACTTCGCTGAGTTCAGGAAAAATGGCGAAGTACATTTCATCTCGGAACGTGCTGAACTCAGTATCTATACAATGTATTACCTGGGTTACTTGTTACTGTAACTTACTTCCGGCGAGTAAACTGAGAAAGCCCGGGGCGGCCGTGCATCGCCATTCCTGGCCGGCTGGGACCGGACTTGCGGGGGTTTGCACAAATTAGGTGCTTGGCCCTGCCACAATCATAAATGATAAACCCAAAACAATTAATAAGTTAACTTGGCCGGGGAGTGTCATTTTTAAACTACATTTTACGGGCAACTTCCGGCCACCCCCCCCCCCCCGGTACCCCAATGGCTGGGACATCAATTGACAAGTGCATAATATAGTGATTGATTGTTGACTGGTAAAGCCACACACAGTCACACAAAAACACTGCGCTATCCATATGATCACATAGAAATCCACCGGATATGTGACCACATCCACATCACCTGATGTGTGTCACACACACACTGACAGTGACACAGTGCTCGAAACCAGTGCGCGGTATGATGATCCAAAATGATCAGATTTTACCATATGGCTTCAAATTCAACATTTAAGGTACACATTAGAAGCATTTAACTAACGGAAATTCCGATAAAAACTAAGAATTTTCAAACATACATACTAAATTTGCATGTTTTAGTGTTTATCGTGTCGGACTTGCGATCAGGCGCACGTATGGGACCATATTTGTCACTCAATTTACCAACTTACAGGTATAATCCCGATTTTATCATGGTACGTGGATTCTTGGAACCTTGCCTAGAAGAGTCATCAACGAATATTTCCTAAAGCTTCCCGTCTCACGAAAAACCAGCCGGTAAACAGCACTTGCCAAACACTGAGAGGTGTGAAGATGCGGAAGAACGATGACCTACACAAAATGCGGGCTTAGATCTTGGCGATGTAATGCTATTTTCTTCCAACCCAAAACACGGAGGTGCTTGCAAAGAACTTTATTGACACGCGCACTCGAAACCCAACGTTCTGACGTCAGTTCAATCGTTAGTGTTTTTCTCGGAGATGGGATGACACATTTTGAGAGCTCATGAGTTCCCGCATGAGTTGACTCGGAGACTCGCAGTTAAAGTTCATAATTTCATTTTTTTTTATAATTAAATTATTAACTTCTGTAAGGACCAAAAATATTTTTTTTAAAAAGCACCACATTTTCTAAAGGTGCCACGAGAGATTTTGAGGAGAGGCATCCAAATATTTGTCATAGTAGCCTAATTTCAGATAGATAGGCACTCAATAGATTTCTTCCTTGATGGGCATACAGATGGCTTAAAAATAAAAGAGAGAGAAAAGCGATTCGATTTCCTTATATTTCAATATAAAACATAGGGCTGAATGTCGTATTTGCTTCCTATACTAATTTAGAAATTAACAATTTTTGTACCAAAGAAACAGTTCTCAGCTTCATCCTTTCAGATGGGATGTTTTTGATGGAAAGCCTTATTCAGGGCAAAATCAGTAGGCCTACTTTCGATTTCTAAGACACGATCACTGTTGCACCAAAAATCTATTTATTGACAAAATGTAGCTTTTAGCTGTGAGTCTAAGCTTCAGTATATGGTCCAACTCAGCCTCCACATTTTGGCCGAATTGGCCCAGGAAGGAAAATTAATGCTAACACCAAATGGATTCCTATTGGTATGAAAGAAAAGCTCAAGTTCACACTCTAAGTGGTGCTAATTTAATTCGCCTACCTGAAAAGCAAAACTTTAACAAAACTTTAAAAAGCCCCAACATATATTATAATATCATTATGAAGGAATGGGGACGGGGGGGGGGGGGGGGGGGGCGGCCTATTCATTATTAATAGTACCCAATGATTCCCTTTCGCAGTATACACTACCATGACCCCATTTTTTCTTCAAAATATGTACTGTTGGAGTTTTGTAGCTGTAGGAAGCGGGGCAAATGTAGTAAGTAGGCTCCATCTATAAATCTTTAAATAGCAATGTTTGCCAAGTCTATGCAGTTAGTGCTTGCACCACTGAGAACTTCATAATGCCATTAGTACATAAAGCACTGCATGCTGTGCATGCAAGGATCCATCAGGGGAAAAAGGAATAAGCAGGCGATTATCCGAGAGGATAAATAATAAATGGAAAATTCATAGCTATTCATTACAAGCTTATAAATTATGATAAAAACATATGTCAGTACTTAAAGCACCAAAGGGGGGGGGGGGCTTCTCAGAGATTTTGGCCGAAATTATGCTCCAGGACAGTGCCCCGGACCAGCTGCTCCAGGACATATGCTCCAGGACCATATGAATAATCTGAGAAAAATATTTAAGTCATAATAGCTCCGCGAGCATATTGATACGCAAATGGTCCAGGAAGCATATGGCCAATATGCTCCTGGAGCAGTGGAGAATATTTTAAGTAAATATGACTCCAGGAGCATATTTGCCATATGATCCTGGGACCATTTGCGTATTAAAATATGCTCCTGGAGATATTTGACGTTAGGAATATTTTTCCAGGGATTATTTATGCTCCAGGACCATATGGTCTTGGAGCAGAGGGTCCTGGAGCAGCTGGTCCGGGAGCATAATTTCGGGCCAAAATCGCTGAGAGCGGGGGGGGGGGCAGGGGGCCCGCAAATTCAGGTTTTCCCACCTGGGTCGAAAAAAAGCGGGATAGGACCAATATGCATTTAGACGGAATTTCGAAGTTGTAAAGTAAATTCGGTATTTTTCTCGCGCTAAGCGCCCGAAGTTCGTCAATCAGCGAGACAATTTTTTGCCCCATCTGCGGTGTCATATTATTACAGTGTCGTGTGACTGAATGTCCTACCACCCATTTGTCTATCGTGTTCCCCATATTGAGTGCTGTGCATCAGTTGTGTTGTTTCAGCACTGTACCAAATGGCTGTCTACAAGGTCACGGTTTTTATCCGTACATGTCCGCTATTGTATTCTTCATGGGGGACACTCAGTTCTTTACACCGGGCGACTGGGAATTTTTCCCCTCCGGATCGACTGCCTCAGTTGGCTGCCCTGTAAAAATCTTATTTTGCACCCTGCCATAAAGAATTCCATTTAAGACGTTAAAGGAGAATAAATTTCAGAAATTTGTCACTTGCACGGGAATTAAGCTTTTGAGCTCAAGTCGGAATTTTATAAGCTTTTCTACGCACCGTATAAAAATTATCAGAAATCAGAAAAATGTTTACAGTTATGTCTTTATGCGAATTTCAAGCTTTGCAGGAAATGCAAGCATCTACGCCAAGTAACAAAAAATTATTCAATACATGCATTTTTATGATTTTCCGAATTTTAACTGCATAAGGGGGGTCTAGGGACCCAATTTTTGTTTTTCAGCCGCTTTTTTAACGCTGCAAGATATATGTGGTTATATTTTTTTTTTTTTTTTTTTTTTTTTTCTTTGTATTCGTCTACTTGTAGTTGCGCTGCATTGGTGCAAAAAAAAATTCAAATCCATCGCGTCGTTTTTGCGTAAAAGCGTGCATTTCGTGATTCCAGCACCTTCTGTTTCATTCATTGTTCACTAGATATCCTTGAGAAAAGTTATTCCAAAATTTGATTTGATCCTGATCTCTGCGGTTTTGTTATGAGCAAATTACTGTTTCCCGGGCTACGGTCCATATCATAGGAGTGCCCAGGAAATTTTATTGGGGGGGCCGGGACTAAAGATGGTCGAACCATGAGAGCGAAGGGAGAGGGATCGAGCGGAGCGAATAACGGGTGCGGGACTAGGGGCCGCCTTAGGGCCCTGGTGAGGTCCAGGGGGGCGGGCCAAACGCCCGGGCGGGGGTCCAGGGGGCAGGCCCCCGGAAGCTCCTGAGGGTTTAGGGTTTCAAGACCTGAAAACGCTTTCCTTGCGTACTCTCCGACACTTTTTGATCCGAATTTGTATGAAAAAAAATCAAATAATGTACCATAAAATCGTACCATTTGTTCAACTTGCTTAGCCGTCTGTATCTTTCCTCTTATTTTTAACCAGCCGTGTGCGTAGAACGGCTAGGTATTGTATTTGGCTGTTGTCTTCTTCTTCTTCTTCTATTCAACCAGCCGTGTGCGTAGCAAGGCTGTTCATGTAATTGGTCTGTTTCTTCTTCTTTTCCTTATTATGGCAAACAGTCCTTCGCTGAAAGCTTAAAAAGCTTCTATAGTGCTAAACCGCTTGGGCCCAATTTAGCAAAATCAATCCAGAGGACCAGGACCCACCCTCAAATCGGTGTACACAGATTTGGGTTCAAGTGAATTTGAAAGAGAAATATTAATTTTTTTTGTGCAAATCTAGAAAAAGAAAATCTTCTTTCTCCCGCAATTCAAGAGCTATAAACACCAAAATTTGTTCCTAAGGACCCCTGAATATGCTTCATATTGGGTGTACAAAGATAGGGTTTTAAGGTCACCTGGCGGAGATAGGGGGCATATTTTGTGCAAATCGGGGGCGTAAGGGGGGGGTTTCGGTTTTCGCTCGCTTCGTGCCTCGCTCGGCCTGTCTTACGGCCAGTATGAATGCACCTACCGTGGGTCAGCAAGAGCCAGTTTTCTTTAAGTCGGTAAAGCCTCTTACATTTCATTCGAGAAAAGGGTAATCTACATACATGAGGATTAACAATCGATATAGGAGATATTAGGAATTGGGTTCTAAACGTACACGTATGTAGAGTCCCAACTCCGCGTCACCTATAAATAGTCCTGTACTTAGTGTAGGGGGATATATATTTTAATTGCCAGCGCTCCATTTCATAGCCTTCCGGTCAAGTCACCCTGGGGTTGGTTTAAAACCGCATTTAAAGTATTATTGTCTGGCGAGTCCGGCAAATCACGTCAAACACAAAAATAAAATCTTTTTACTCGATTGATGAAATGGCAAAAACATGTACTTCAGTGCGGTTACATTTTCCCGTGGAAGGTTTCACTTTAGGATGGCTTATGTATGGCGGCGGTTCTATGTTTTTCTGCTTAGTCAAGGAAAAATGCGAAATAAAACAAAAAGAATATTAAAGTTGATGTGTAGCGTATAGCATGGTGATCATAGATACACTCTTTATTAATTGTAAAAAAAATACAAATGAGAAAATGAAAAAAGACAAATAAGGACATTAGGTCTCTTGATTGGTAAGATTGGGTGCTACTTGTACTGGTGCATGTTATAAACAATACAAGTTAATGGAGGTCATTCCAAGGGTTCAAAGGTCAAACATTTCAAAAATGCTCCGATTGAACTGAAATTTGCTGAATGATCCTTATGACATCCTAAAAATGTTGAAATATTTTCGAGATCAAAGGTCATTAGAGGTCAAAGGTCATTTTTTTTTTAAATCCTCCGATGGACAGAAATGTAATATGATCCTTATGACAATCCAAATAAGTTAAGATTTCGAGATCGAAGGTCGTTTAGAGTCAAAGGTCACTACCTGACGGTGTCAGATCTGTCTTCAGATTCTGTTTCCCGCCTCCCCTCCCCTGGCTGCCGGATCATATCAATAGGCGTGGGCCCAGGAATTTTCTTGAGGGGGGGGCTGGATAAAGATGTTCGAAACCATGATACGGAAGGAAGCGGAGTCGAGCGGAGCGACTAACTGGTGGGGACTAGGGCCGCCGCCTTAGTGCCCCTGGTGGGTTGCCAGGGTCAACGCCGGTCGGGGGTCCAGGGGGCAGAGCCTCCCGGAAGCTCCTTCTGTTTAGGGTTTTCAAGACCAGAAACCGCCGCTTGCCTTGCCGTACATTCTTCCACACTTTTTTTGGAATCCGCATTTGTATGAAAAAACATGCAATCAATGTACCATAAAATCGTCGCATCTTGTTCAAGATGTTAGAGGTTTGCTTAGCCGTATGTATCTTTTCCTCTTTCTTTTTACCAGCCGTGTGCGTAGCACTGCTGGTATTTGTATTTGGTCTGTTTTCTTCTTGTCTTCTTCTTCTTCTTCTTCTTCTTAACGAGGCCGGTAGTGCGTAGCACCGCTGGTTATTGTATTTGGTTGTTGTTTGGTTTATGTCTGTTTCTTCTTTTCGTTCTTCTCTTCTTCTTTCTTCTTCGTCTTCTTTCTTCTTCTTTCACCTTCTCCGTCGCTGAAAGCTTAAAAATGCTTCTAGTGCCTTTAAACAAACCGCTTGGGCCAAGTTTGAAAAAACCGCCAAATTCAAATCCAAGACCAACGACCGGGCACCCAGCCCTCAAATATGGGTGTAACAGACAGGATTTGGGGTCAAGTGAATTTGAAGAGACATATTAATTTTTTTGTGTGCACAATCTAGAAATCCGTCTTCCCCGCAATTTCAAGAGGCTATAAACAACCAAAATTGTTCCTAAGGACCCCCTAATAACAATGCTTCATATTGGGTGTACACAGATAGTGTTTAAGGTCCACCTGGGCAGAATGTGGGCATTTTGGTGTGGCAAATCGGTAATGTGGGTTGGTTTTGCTCAGCTTCGTCGGGGGGCGCAAGGGCTTCTCCGCGTCGGCCTGTCTTACGCCCAGTATGAAATAGCACCTCAACCTTTGGGCTTCACGAGCCAGAATTTTCTTTAGTGTAAAGGCCTTACATTCATTTCGAAGAAAAGGTTAAATCTACATACATGAGGATAACACTCGATGATAGGAGATATTTATAGGAAATAGGTTTCTAAACGTACACGTATGTAGGGTCACACCTCCGCGTCCACACTATCATAATAGTCCGTACTTTATTTAGTGGGGATATATATTTTTAATTGCAAGGGCGCCCCTTTCAATAGCCTTCCCGTCAGTCCTAACCCTTGGTTGGTTTTAAACCGCATTTAAAGTATTATGGTCTGGCGAGTCCGGCAAAAAACGTCAAAAAACAAAATAAAGAAATCTTTTTTAACCTCGATTTATTAAATCAAAAACTCGTACTCTTCAGTGCGGTTACATTTCCCGTGGAAGGTTTCAATTCAGATGGCTTAGAGTATGGCGGTTCTATGGTTTTCTCCTTAGTCAAGAAAATGCAGAAATAAAACCAAAAGAATAGTTTAAAGTTGATTGTTGTAGCGTAGCCAGCAGGGGGTTTTACTAGATACGCACTCTTTATTAATTGTAACAAAAAATAAAACAATGAGAAAATGAAAAAGACAAATCCGGACATAGGTCTTCTGATTTGGTAGAATTGGTACACTTGTACTGGTGCATGTTATAAATTCCATATAAGGTAATGGTGAGGGGTCATTCAAGGGTCAACGGTCAAACTTTTCAAATGCCTTCCGACTTCTCTGAAATTTTGGTGCTGAAGATGATCCTTATGACCATCCTAAACTGTTTGAAATATTTTCGAGATCAAAGTCATTAAGAGTTCAAAGAGTCATTTTTTTTAAATCCGTCCTCCCCGATGGGAAAAATTTAATATGATCCTTGTGACAATTCCATATGTTTTAGAATATTTCGAGATCGAAGGGTCGTTTAGGAGTCAAAGGTACTACGCAACCTCGACTGTGCCCGATCTGTCGTTCATATCTAGATCGTGGGTGGGGTTTCGAAGCTAGGCTAAGTTTTCGAAGCTGGGCTAGGTTTCGAGGAAGCTGGGTATAGGAAAATATACATATAGTACAAACAAATGGCAAGATGTATATCGAGGTAGAAATAGTTATGCCCAGAACATCACGATCCGCCTGGGCTGGGTTATTTCGAATTGTCCTTGAAAACAGCGACAGCTATATCTAGTTCGTCTTCTTCTGACAACACGGAAGTCCCGTCGCTGAAAGCTTAAAATGCTTCAAGTGCCAAACGGTGACCAATTTTAAGGCCAAAATCTAATTTATCCAAAGTACCACTGACCCAGTCCTCAAATAGGGTGTACACAGATTTTGGTGGTCAAGTGGACAAATTAAAAAATAATGCAAACTAAGATAAATAATTATTTTTTGTTTGGTGGCAAAATCTAGAAATCCTTCTTCTTCTCTTCGGGCCCCAGGCTTTTTCTTCTCCCCCAGAAAACAACTTCCCAGACTAGTAACAACCAAATTGGTCATAAGGACCCCTGACTCACAATCGCTCATATTGGGTGTACACATATAGTGTTTCAAGGTCACGTATGCAAGATGTGGGCATTTGGCAAAATCGGGTAAGGGGGGTCTGTTTCGCCATTCGCTCAGGCCGTCCGCTCGGCAACCGGTGGGATTAGTACGGGCGGGCCAGTATAATGCACCTAACCTTTGGGTCTGCAAGAGCCAGAATAATGTGTGATTAGAGACTGGTGGGCTTTATGCTGCGTAAAGGGACAACAAATTACATTCATTGCGAATAAAGATGAAGTGTAATCTACTTACATGATGATAAAAAAAGATAACAATAACGTATAGGAGATATTAGGACTTGGTTTCTAAACGTACATGTATGTAGAGTCACAACTCTGCTTCACCTATAATATAGTGCCCGGTACTTTAGGTGTACGGGGGATTTTCTTTTGGGGTAATTGCAGGGCGCTCGGGGTGCTTTCAATTTCCACCCCCGTGTCCGGTCAAGGATAGGGGTCAACCTTGTGTTGTTTGAACACGGGGGCGGGCGATTGAGAACTAGAACATTGCTGGCGCGTCCGGCAAATCACGAGTCAAAAAAACAAAGCACATCTTTGTTTACAGCAATCGATGGTGAGATTAATGAGGGTCCAAAAAAATCGCTTTCAGTGGTCGGTTTTAACAATTTCGCCTGGGAAGGTTTCATTTAGATGGGCTTATGGTGGATAGGTGGGTTCATATATTTGCCCTTAGTCAAAAATGCGAAAATACAACAAAATAAATATAAAGTGTGATTTTGTACGTAGCATGGTTGAGTCAATAAGGGGTGGGGTGCCACTCTTTATTATTGTGGGGAAAAAAAAAATAAAAATTATAAATGAAAAAGACAATAGACACGGACGATAGTCGGTAGGGTGGCTGATTGTAGATCGGGTGTGCTACTTGTACTGAGTGGTGCATGTTATAATCCATAGCGCATGGGTATATGGAGGTGCATGTCAATGGTCAAAGGGTCAAATTTCAAAATGCTAAATGGCGGCACGAGGGAGCGGAAGCTTGGAATGTGGGCTGACCATGATCCTTAAGACATCCGAACCATTGTTGAAATAGTTTTCCGAGAATCGCAAGAGGAAGGTCAGTGGTAATAGGTCAAAGGTCATTTGTTTTTTCAAAATCCTATCCTACCTCCGATTGAGCTGAAATTAAACTAAATGAATCCTTATGACATCCTAAACAGTTGAAATATTGTTCGAGATCAAAAGGTCATTATGAGGTCTAAGTCAAATTTTCCAAAATGCCCGATTGAGCTGAAATTTACCTGAAATGATCTTTATGAATCCTCAACATGTTTAAATATTCCGAGATCAAAGGCATTAAGGATGTTTAATTTCAAAGTTTTCCAAAATGCTCCGATTGCAGTGAAATTTTGCGGAAATGATCCTTATGACATGCCTCAACAGGTGAATATTTTTGAGATCAAAGGTCATTGACGAGAGGGTCAAGGTCATTTGTTGCTTATTTTTTTTTCGATCCTCCGATGTGAGGCTGATATTTAACGAATTATCCTATGACATCCTCATCATGTTGAAAATATTTAGTTGAGAACAAACGTCATTAGCGGTCAAAGGTCAAATTTTCAAAATGCTACGAATGAACAGAAATTTATATGATCCTTAAGATAAAAAAATATGTGTAAATATTTCAGAGGATCGAAGTGTCGGTGGAAATTAGGGGTCCAATGGTACCTACCGACCGCGAACCGGTCGACGGTGCTCAGATCTGTCTCCAGATCTTTATATGGGGCGGTGGGTTTCGAAGCTAGGCTAATTTTCGAATTGGGCTATGTTTCGAAGGCTGGGGGTTAGTTTTTAAGGCTTGGTTTTTTAAGCTAAATCCGCGAGCTGGTTTCGTGTTCGTTGACCACACTATCTCAGTTCATTCTTTTCTCCTTCTCTTTCCCCTATTTTTTTCTGTCCGCCCTTCTTCTTTTCATTCCCTCCCTTTTTTCTTGAGAACGTTGGGGGGATTTAGCCCCCAAGCCCCCCGGGTACGCCAATGCGATAGTCCTAATAGTCCACTGTTCTGTAATTTCTGTCCGTTTACTTTTACGGACATAAAGACAACTGGTGTCGAATTCTACAGATACGGCTGGGGTGAAAATTATTTCACACAATGGGTTTACTTAGGTCTGACGGCTCATTGAAATAAAATCTCAGGTTTTTTTGAGGTAAGGTGGTGGCCGGGGGGACGATGTTGTGATCACGAAATGCCCATTTAATTACCCAGCCCCGCCCCCCCCCCCCCCTAAAATTTAAGACCCCCCCCCCCCCTGCCCTAACGGGAAGTGCCCATGACAAAAATGAAAATCTTATTAGAGTTAGCCGTGATATCTGATTTCATAATGCATACACCGTGTGACAAGAAAATCAAATTAATAATTACTTTTAAACAAATCTTGCAAAGTATATAAGGCTCATTGGGAGCCACAATCTTTTATAATACATCATGTATCGGTTCCACTGTAGGAACCTATGGTAATTATACAAGTAACCCTAACCATATAAAATGGCATGAGACATTTTTGTTTTGGTAAATAGTTTCTTCTTCAACACCAATAAAGCAATCAGCACAAGTTAGGTGAAGCAATGCAGTATAAAATGCAGAAACAAATTAGTTGTTTTTTTTCGCATATTTTGACGCAAATTTAAAAGGGTCAATGTTATGCCCCTAATTTTTCTTACTGAAACAACTTCTCTTTCTCTTTCATTTTATTTCTTTATTGTTGATGTCTTTGCAAGCTTTAAACATTGGTGGATTTCATCTAAAAATCTTTTAAGGAAAGTGGTTATAATAGGGGGGGGGGGGGTTCCCAGGAACCCCCGTTATGCACTAACAGGAAGTGCCGTTTATGCAGTTAAACGGTGAGGCAGTTAAGTTGAGGTGCACGAGAGATTTCAAGTCCAGTCCCATAGGCCTATAGTTCCTTCTGTGATATGTATGATTTCATATAATTAGACCAGCAATAGATTCCTCTAACCTTTTATATTTTTGCCTGTACAGATAACTGAAGTAACTTAAAAAAGAAGACCAAGGTGATTTGTATGCTTATTTTCAATAAAAAAAACCATAGACTGATATTTTCCTCTTTGCTTCTATAGGAAATTCTAAATTTTCACAATTTAGTACCAAATAAACAGTTCACAGCTTAATCCTTTCAATGGGAATAGATTTTGAATAGAAAGCTTTACACCAAAAATACAACAAACCAGTCCAGTGCAAAAATCAAAATTTTCACATTTTTTAGACACACTGTTATTTAAATATCTGTTGGCGGGTGCGCGCCTTAATTAAATGTCGCAAATCCCTGCTTATAACCTTTAAGAAGTTCACAAACCCCATCTATACCTGCCACATAGCTGGGTATGGCTGATATGATATCGTGAAAAAGTTTTGCCCTATGTCCTAACACTGTATACTATGCTGACAATTGGTTTTTTTTAAAGGGGAATTTAATGACGTCATTCTGGTGTTGGCAATGTTGGTACTCTACTGTTATTTTTGGTATCATTGGAAAGAGGGTAGACAATAGCCTATCAATCGGTACCAAAATTCATGTTTCTGTGTATTACTGGGTTTATACTTGTTTGGTACTCTCTTCCGAAAAAGGGTGGTTGCCGAGCCCCCGCAAAAAACCCCTCCAGTGGGTCCACATCATCACTTTGTAGGATCCCCCTGTACCTTACCTAAGCTCTGAGGGTGTTTTGTTTTTTGCATGAAAAGGACTGTAAAATGAAAATTACAGATTAAGACCCAATAAAATAATTTCATTAGGCCCTAGCAAATTTTATAGTTGTAGAGCGAGGGTTTGAAATGTTAATGGGGGGGGGTGGGCTTACAAACACAATCCTAATTTTCGTATATCATCGTCACCGGCCAAAGACCATATAATATTTATTTTCCAAAATTTTACCACTGTCACCCCAAGAGGCCCCCTATTTCTTTGAAAAAAGCACCCAAGACCTCTCTCACACCGCTGCAAAACACCTCTTTTTTTTGCATTTCCTTTGTCATCAATGCCCCTGGGTTTGAAAGCGCCAGCCTATACACCCCTACGAACCCCAGCGGTTTCGGGGTTAAGAAATAGGCCCGCTTTCCCCCCGTTACATGTCTAAAAGGCGACTAAAAGGGCCCCCTGCGGGTTCGGGGTTTAGAATAGGATGCCCGCTGTCCCCCCTTACATGTCTTAAAAGGCACTATAAGGGGCACTTTCGTCTGTTTGTTTATAACAGACGGTTTGTATTTAAATTTAAGGTTGTATTAGGGGACCGGTTTCTATTATGATTGTATCTAGTGTACTTGTTAAAATAATATGATAATTTGTATTACCTCGTCATAAGTGTTAATCATCTGTGTAGTTCACATAAAACTAAAACATACTATTTCCATGTATCCAATTACATATGAATATATGAAGACCAATCTATTTAATCGGGAAAATATTGCTCTTAATTTTTCAATACGGTGTTTGCTTTATTGTGTTTTCAAAGGGGATCTGAAAGTTATTAGTAAGGTATCTGAAGTTAAATTTTTTCATGATGCATGGATGGTGATGAACTTTGGCATCAGTGTAGATGTTGTATACCGTAATTTTTAATTTTTAAGATTTGATCAGGTGTACTTGTGAAGCCTGTGTTTTTCTTGTGGATTGTTTGTATTTAATTGGTTATCTTTTTTATACATGGAGTGGGGGATGATTGGGTTCATCAGTGTATGATATTGATCTATTTACCCTTGTTGGCTTAAATATTGGTTATTTTTTTAAAATGATGTGAGTAGATTTACTCTATGTGTATGTTTTAAAATGATTTTTAATTTAAAAAGGTTAGTTTTTTTTGTTACCACAATTACACGATATAACACAATTGTGTTGAGACACGACGTTTAAATCTCAAGGTCCATGGTCCGTCGATCAAGCCCTCGTCCCCAGAAGCCCCATGGCGTTTTACCGTAAGTGGTCAACATTTTCTTATCAGAAAAAAGCTTCTATTTTTTCTCTAGCTGTGTGAACCGTAGAGCCAAAGGATGCTTTGGTTTGGAAGTTATGAGCGAAAATGTGGTGCCCAGTTTGGTCGACAATATTAATTTTACAAATAACACACTACTCTATGGGCATGATGGGGCTTACAAAAAAAATCACGTTTTTAGCTCTCGCACCGCATCAAAACGGATAGAATATCGGCGCGGAAACTTTACAGATGGGGGTGTTGGTGTGAAGACTCATCTATCAATCCCTATAAAACTTTATATCCTTAAATCGGGCCATCCCCTTTTACTATGGTGATCAGCTTTCAACCTTTTATATAGGCACCTATATTGTAATTTCGAACAATATTTTTAACCAGATTTTGATCATACCGAATACCTGTATTATGCGTTCACGTATTGCCATTAAAGTCCATGGCCCCTGATTCGCTAATAGCCTCGTCCCCCAGGGACCCGAGATTTTACCCGAAGGTTGTCAACATTTGATTTCAAAAGAAAGCTACTATTTTTTCCTTTCTCATTTTCCTGTGAATCTTTATAGTCCAAAAGGATGTTTAGTTTGTTAGTTATGAGCGACAATGTACCCCAATTTGGTCGACCAATAGTAAATTTACACAATAATCTATGGGGGCTTAAAATTCACTCACGTTTTTTAGAGCTCTCACATTTTCAAACACGGGATTGGAAAATATCTCGGGATAATCGGCGTGTAAACTTTACAGATAGTGGTTTTTGGAGTGAAGGCCAATCTCATCAAGTGAAAACGAAGTATAGTCTTCTGCTATCTATTTGTTATTTGTCATGGTCTCTTTAAGAACATTCCAGTCACACAAAAATGACAAGATCTTAGTGAAAGAAAGGCCCAACGCAAGCTTTGAAAATTGTATAGTTTTGCCATGGAAATGCAAAACAATTAACTTATTTAATATAATATATGCTTGAAAAAGGTGCAACGAGAGATTTCACATATCAGGGTTTCGGCCTAAAAAAAAAATCGAAAGATACAGGCGTGGAACGATGGAGTATGGCCCTGATGTAAATCTTTCAATAAAAATACCCCATCTGAAAGGATTAAGCTGAGAATGATTCTTTGGTACCAAATTGTAAAATTTTCTAATTTCTTCGTATAGGAAAGCAACTACGAAATTCACCTATGGTCTTTCTGCATTGAATATTTATAAGCGAATCAAATCGTTTTTTCCTTTCTCCCTCTGTTTAAGACATTTCTTCTGTGAGCCAAATAACAAGGTAAGAAATCTATTTTTTTTATTTTTTTTAAAAATGAAATTAACTATTATAACACAATTTTGGGGTGCCTCAAATCATCTCGATGCCCCTTTAAAGTTGAATATAAATGATTTCTCGTGCCAAGCAAGTCAATTACAAAAAAATCCACTTTATCGCTAAAAAAATTGGACCAGGAAAGACTGATCACGAATCTATGATATTATATATCAGGAAAGACGTGTGCACTCTGCGGATGAGAAAATATACTCATCCCGCCCGCCCGTGGGTCACAAAATATGGGTACATGTCCTCCAAGTGGGGCAAGAAATGGACCCATGTTTATGATAAGCATAATTGATTTAAAAAAGAAAATGAGACCCATTTCAGACAGTATATTGTAAAAAACACGCCCCATTCAAGCTCATTCATAGATAAAGGTGAAACGAGATATTTGGGCCAATGTATTTGCTTCATATGTAGTGATTCATAGAGATAAGACCCAAATAAAGAAATGGCTAAAGAATGGATCGCATGTGAAAACAGAACGATTTTCATAATTGCTAAATTTCACTATAAGCATAGGGGGGATACTAAGATTTTACTCCTGTAGGAAATTAAAGCTTCTGAAATATTTCTCAGCTAATCCTTTCACATGGGGACATTTTTGATAGAGCGCTTGTACTTAGTGGGTAAAAATCATAATTTTCAACAATTTCTATCTATTTCTAAGGGACCCCTGTGAAATCTGTTCGATTCACCTTTAAGTTTTAAAAAAATTCATATAGTAACTCTTACAATATGGAACAAATAGCTGGCCAAAAATAAATGACCTATCGTTTATGTACCGTCCACATCGTTAGGCCAATTTGAGACTCCATTTTAGTATCCTGGACAAAAATACCCATTATACAGTAGAATTAACGCCAATTATCCATATAGCAATGATATGTGAAAAATTAGAAAAATTGAAGAAAAAAATTGCGATCCATGCATATCGGCGGCACAAACCTGTTTTAGGGTGTCGTGTTTTCGATCATTTTTGAGACCCCCCCTGAGACCCGAGAAGTAGTACCACCGTGTTTATATCATTTACAGAGTTAGCCTTGACTTCATATTCCTTGGCAATTTGTTGCCAGAAAATTAACGGCAACAAAAAATAAATTATTAAGCTACTAGCTGTATTTTTTTTAAAAGCAAATTACCGAATATTCAAACTTCTAATGATTTTTTTAGGTATGTGGATTTGATTTGCCTAATTAATTATGTGCTTTCGGCTTTGTAAATATGGCCTAAATATATATTTTCTTGTCGAGAACCCTCACTTTATGTCACAGCAGGTATAGAGACGCGTAGACGGGTGGCTCAAGAACTTTTAGGTATAAGGATGGGGTAGGCAAATCTTTTTAATTTTGGTAGATTTCCGGGGGTAGTGGTTACCAACCCCGGCCGGGGCCGCAATCCCTATCCAAACACAAGTGATAACCCCCCCCTGGCTACCACCCTTTCTACTGAGTACCTAACCCCCTCCCCGGGGGCTTCTATGAGAGTTGTGGCCGCGAAGATTAATCCATATGGTCCTGGGAGCATATAAGTAAATCTGGAGAAATATCTAGGTCCATATTTTTCCAATGCTCCAGGACCATATGGCAAATATTCAAATATGCTCCAAGGAGCATATTCAGCAGCATATGCTCCTGGACCCATATTTGGATTATTATTTATGCCCAGTACCATATAGCAAAGTAGGGTGCTGATGGACCATATTGGTGGACGCATAATTTGACTAGAGATTTTATCGCAGATTATTAATTGTCCAATGAGGCATCTTTCTCCAGACATGTCCTGGGGCATAATTTCGGGCCAAATATCATAGAAGCCTTCCCCACCCAGCGAAGGTAAGTGTACTTGAAGAAAGCTGAAGCAGCTGGCCGGTGTGGCGGAGATTAGTCCCAGGCTTATAGTCCTCCGGGCTTACAGTCCGGGAACAATGTAGAATAAAATAAACAATAGTGCCCATCGATTCATCAGTTGACCTCTTCCGCAAAATTAGTTTCAAGCTTTATTCCATTTCGTCCCGATGGAGCACGACTATGATACCTGCCGGACAGTGGGTACGGTTCACACCGGGAATCGAAAAACTGCCTAATTTTTAATGTGACTACAATTGGACTTGAAAATTAGACTTAATCAGTTATTGGGTTGAGGTAGTAGTTATATGGCTTAACCCGGGGGGGGGGCCACGTCTCAATGCTGTATTAAGACCCCCCCTTGTATTTCGCATCGTTGACAACCCAAGACCCCATATTTTGTGAAAATTTGTACCATTGTCAAAATCATCCACCCAAAGACAAACCTATTTTTTTTGGGAGAAATTTTTTGAAAATCTTCACTCCAAAGACCTATTAATTTATTATATGAAAATTTGGCAAAAATTCACCTAAAGACTCAACTTTTTGCAAATTTTTCACTCGGAAAATCCCTATTTGGGGGAAATTGGCCGTGCTCCTTACCCAGACCCCTATTTTTCGTCCTCTTCACCCACTCCGAATGCCCGTGGGTTTTGAAGCGCGATCTTACAACCCATATCCATTTCATATTGCTCGAGTAGCCCACCCGGAGGTATTAGCCCTTGTCTACCTGGGCTATTTTTATAACTCCACAATGCACACCCTAAGTGGTTACCACACCCCCTTGAATTTTCTTTACTAAACATCCCGATTTCTATATAAATTTGCTATAGAGCTTGGTACCAGCCAGGGTAATGAGTTTCTCTTCTTTCATTTGGTATTAAATAATTAATTAAAATAATACAACATTCCAATACGGTCAGTCAATTATGAAAAATACTGGATAAGTAGGATGTATGTGGGGGGGGTGGGGGGGGGGGGGCCAGGGGGTAATTTCCAGATCATTTATTATACTCCCAGTGTTTAAGGAGTTTTGCAATGGCCTCAGCGTAAGGCCGGTGAGGGGGGCTCGCTCAACACCAATGAAAAGGTGGAACTCTTTCCGCAGGCGACTGGGACCAGTTAATAACCTTGCGTATTCAGAAGTGCCGCACTTCCCGACCCCACCCTCTCCAACCTGGACAATTCTTAACAGCACTGTGTAAAACATTAATATAGCAAAGACACCATCCCACGTTGCTGTCGTCGCAGTTTTTATATCCATCCTGGGTGAGGAATGTGATACTACTTTAATCACAACGAGTTTCCTTAATTCCCTGAACCCGGGGTAGAAGCGAGCGTGCATCCACGGCTTCCAGATCTGACAACTGCTTGGACAGGAAATGCTGTGAGCGGTGTCCAAGGAAGTCGACTTCACTCACTCCAGCAGGAAGGCCTTTGAAGACTATAAACCGCCTCACCGGGCAGAATTTCCAAAGCCTCGAATATCCAGGTACTGCCAACTCAATCGCTGACAACGTTCCTCGCAATGATCGTTTCAAGAACATTGATAAGGATCCCACGTCGCTCTGTCAAAAAAGAAATCACCCGAACTCCATCGAGGCCCCGGCGTGGACGGGTCACTTTCAACATCCTTCTCAATCTTAGATGAGCTTACTCTGCTAATCAGCATCAGCCAGACGAAAGAGTGAAGGCCCCGGTGCCTGATAACATAACCACGGAGGTTCCTGATGCAATGCGGCCCACGGTGTATTGAATGGCTCCAGGAATTATACACATGTTGGCTTACTGGAGGCTGGCTACTATCATCGCCATTCCCCAAACCAAACAGCCTGTCGACAACCCTAAGACCCTCCGCCCAATATCACTACTGTGTGTAAACTCCTTGAGAGGATGATCCATGGCTCGTTTGAGCCCCATCGTCGAACCCCATCTGCCCCTGATAACAAGTGTGATTTCGCGCGTTCGCCGTGGCCAGAGAACTGTCCACCAGATTGTAAAAACTCCACAATTGATATTGAGGAAAGCTTTTTGAAAAGCGTCGTGAGGCAGGCCTCATCTTGGTGGACCTTACATCAGCATACGACACCTGGTGGCACCAGGGCCCTGACACTCAAGCTTTTCAGGACCATCCCGGATCGTCACTTGGTACAATTCATATGTAACAGGCTTGCAAACCGTACTTTATATTCTCAAGACCACGATGGACAGCGTAGTCGCCTGCGTCGTCCGAGGAACGGAGTAGCACAAACAAAGATCTGTCACTGGCGCTCCCATGTTGTTCGACTTGTATATCAGCAATTTACCTCAAAAACAACAACGCCTTTCGATCTCAAAACACCAAAGAGGCTCATCGCCAGCTTCAACTCAACCTCAATGGAGCACCACTGCCATACAATCCTATAACCTTCTGGGAGTGAAACTGACCGTCAGTTTACTTTACCTTTCAGCACCTCGAGTCCGTATGCGCCAAGGCATCTTAGAGGATAACTCCTGTGCCGACTTGCTGGATCATCGATCATGGGGTGCCAGCCCAAGGACTCTAACGACGCACCACAGGAACCACCGCCTTGTAAGCGTGGCTCTGAATCTACAGCGCTGCTGAATTGCCGCCCCAGCATGTGTCAGCAGCTCTCACACAAGAAGCTGGAACCGTACAGTACTCCCGAGACCCGTTGAGAGCCATTACTGGTTGCCTCCGCTCCGTTCGCCTACCCCTCTAGTTTTAACCAGTGCTTTCAGTAATTGCACCTGCAATACTTCGGAGAGAACAACACCCACACAAAATAGTGAATATGGCTCTGCTGGACAACAAGCACCTGCTGCATAACACTGTCAAAGAATCACACCAGCTCGGCAGACAGTGCTCTCCTCAACCTTTCTGTCGACACGCTGCTAAACTCTCCAGCTCCCCATTCAACATCTTACAGACATGGAATACTGCCTGGCTAGATACTTCAAGACCAAACTAACTACTATGACAGAACTACCACCTGGTAGCAATCTTCCACGCAAGGAGTGGGTCACCATAAACCGGATTCGCACATGAGTCGGTCGTCGCTTTAACAGTAATATGCACCAATGGGGGCTGTTGCCATCTCCAGCCTTCCAATGTGGTTCTCCATCACAGTCTCACAGACTGCAGATCACATTCTCAATGAGTGCCCTACCTTTCACCCACCGGTGGACATAGACTTCTCAAACCCCATCCAATCAACAGTGAGCTGGCTCCACCGTCTACAACATATTTAGTTGCTGCCTCATACGCAAGAAGAAGAACTTAAACGTTCTGCATATATATAAAATTAGTTATTTGCCGTACATCATTTAGAGCCATGTGACCTTTGACCCAAATCTGTGAACACCCCATATGGGCCTTGGGTCAGTGGATCTTCCAAGCAAATTAGGTGATTATAATAATTGATTTGTGGCACAAGAAGGAATTTACAGATTTTCAAAGAATGCCCCTTTAATCAGCCCGTGCAGACCTGTTAGTGGTATTTTGAAAAAATTCTGAAATTTTGCATGAAGGTAAAAATATGTTGAAAATGAAAAAGCTAAAATTTTGACTTTGAAAGCATGAAAAATGCTGAAATTAGCGTAAATGCTGAAATCAGCGTAAATGCTGAACTCTCACAGGCCTGCCCACGTGACCTTTGACCCAAATCTGTGAACACCCAATATAGGCCTTGGGTCAGTGGTACTTCTGAGCATATCTGGTGTTTATAGCAATTGATTTTTAGCACAATTTATAGATTTTAAAAGAAGGCCCCTTTAATCGGCCCACATGACCTTTGACCCAAATCTGTGAACATCCCATATGGGCCTTGGGTCAGTGGTTCTTCTGACTAATTTCACTGCAATCAGCCCACACGTTTGGCAACAAAACACATTTTTGCAAGTGTAATCAGATATCCCAAGAGTTAATGCATTGCCATCACAATAGCTCTGCATTCTATATGCTGACTTAAAATCAAATGTAACACCAATCTTCAGGAATTAGCATTGTAATAATTTTGTGTCATTGTATCCAAGAGCCTCCAAGCAACATTACGTTATTTGATTGGGCTGGGATGTTTCAACCTAAGTGATTTTACAAACCAAACTGGTTTTTCAAGCTTTTGCACATTCCAGTAACTCACTTCCCCCTCCAACACCCGGCCCATTCCCCAACAAACACCCCTCTCCCCAACACCCTTCCCCCCTCCCCCAACACCCCACCCCTCACCAACACTCCTTCCCGGCCTCGCCCCAACACCCCTTCCCTCTCCAACACCC
>JAMKCH010025771.1:0-18895 GCA_023653785.1 Ophioderma brevispina
CATCATCCTACCACATGTTCAGGGATTGGACCATTGAATGACCCCGCAATGACCTTAGAAATGACCAAAATTTTCGGTCAGCGCGAATGTGACAGAGAACCCACCAAGTTTCATCATCGCTACCACAATTGACAAGGGTTTTTGACCACGTTGACCTTTGACCCATAGCACATGACCCATATCCGAACTTATCCGCTGCCTACTTAAGCGGCATATTCTGTATGGTGGGGCAAAGGATGGACACCCATAAATTGCTTAGATCAAAAGATAGCATGTTGACAAGGGTTATAGCATTTAACCCTATTTTACCATATTTTGATGACGCTCATTTGAAGCTTTGACGGCCCATGACATATGGCCCACTTCGGATCCCACGCCAGCGCTACTCAAGATAGCAGCGAGTTGCGCATATTTTAAGTTTTTTAATTAAAATATAAGATGGACACCCACACTTGGCTTAGTTCCAAAGATTTGGGGGCGTGGGCCACACACCATGCAACAGCACAAAAGCACACGGGAGAAGTTCAATAGGCCCACCTTCTCCAACAAAAGTTGGCGGGGGAACAAACAGGTTAACCGCGAGTCCTTCGTACGGACAGACTATTTACGGGCACTGATGGATTATATAGTATGTGCCTCATATGAACATCGTTCAGGGCGACACAAAAACGAAACCTACAACTTTTGAGACTCTTGGGATTGGGTCCAACTAAGCTTGATGTCATGAAGTGAGAGCCTCGGTACCTTTATCAGGACCATTACTCAGTGTTTGCAGGTAATTTATGAGGGGTTCACGAACCGTCCGTAAGTTTTAGAGAGAACCCCAAATTGTTTGGCACTTTTTGGATTGCTTGGTAAATTACGGGCCGTCAGAACTAGGGTTAATTAAGGCATTACAAAAGGCTGACGATGTTATTAGACCACAAATTAACATCCCTGAAATGCATACCTGTCATCTACGTTGCCATTTTGGTGAATGGGGACATAAGCATGAAACTTTTGATCTCTGAATGACCTTTACCGGCGGATGGTCTTATTTTGATTTTTGAAGTTTGTCTGATATATAAGAGTATTTTATCCTCAAGTTTCAGCTGAATCATACAAATTTGACAAATCTTCAAATTTATAAGCTCATTATCACTAAGGTCAAATGCAAGAGTTCAACATGTTTTCTCATGTAGGTTTATCTCTATGTGTAGATGATCAGATCTGTGAGCATACGACACAAAACAGCCCGGGTTTGAAATTATTTCTGAATGATAATAGAACGGAAATTTACGTAGCAAGTCTCTGTTTTGCTGCAATAGGTTGTTTCTCACCATGCAAGCTGGAATTGGTATAATTTACTTATTAACCTGTTCCATATAGCTGCCATATCTTTAAGATCCCAAATTTTGCTTTATGGGGCATTTTCACTGTGTAATACCATAGGCATGTGTCACAAATACTTCTTTTCAATGCAATTTTTTATCTGGAAGGCCTTAATCAAGTAATCCCTTACCTGTAATTAACACAAGCTGGGGTTTATAACAAACTTGTAGGTGTATTTCATGTAGTTCATTATGAGATTATCACATGTCACAGAATTTTGGCTATTTAATTGATCAATATTTGGTGTCAAGGTCATCGCAGGGGTCATTATGGGTAACTTGGCCGTGCTTTGGACCATGGATGAGTTTTGGGGTGGTGGTGAGGTTTGCGCCTTACAAGTTTAGTGGTCACGTTTTTTCGATGGTCAGTTGGGGTCAAAGGTCATAGCCAGGGGTCATTATTGTGTAACTTGGCCGTGCTTTGACGTTGATGTGGTTTTGGTGTGGTGGTAGAGTTTCGCTGTACGGTTTTAGTGGTACATGTTTTCGAGGGGTCATTTGGGGTCAAGGTCAGCCAGGGTCATTATTGGATAACTTGCCGTGCTTTGACGTATGGATCTGAAGTTTTGGTAGGGTGTAGTTTTCGCTGTAACAGAGGTTGAGTGGTCACTTTTCGAGGGGTCATTTGGGGGTCCAAGGTCCTCCAGGGGTCATTACTGGTACGTGGCCGTGGGCTTTGATGTAGGGATATGATTGTGGTATGGTGGTAGAGATTCGCTGTACGAGTTTAGTGGCACATTTTTGAGGGTCATTTGGGGGTCAAAGGTCATACCGGGGTCATTATTGGGTAACTTGTCCGTGCTTTGATGTAGGGATCTGAGTTTTTGTATGGTTGTAGAGTTTCGCTGTACGGGTTTAGTGGTCACATTTTGAGGGGTCATTTGGGGTCAAAGTCATCCAGGGGTCATTATTGGTACTTGGACGTGCTTTGACGTTTGCATATGAGTTTTGGTGTGGTGGTAATTTCGCCCTCGAGTTTAGTGGTCCCGTTTTTGAATGGTCCTTTGGGGGTCAAAGGGTCATCCCGGGTTCATTATTGGGTAACTTGGCACTGCTTTGACGTATAATATGAGTTTTGGTATGGTGGTAGAGTTTTCGCTGTAGGGGCGAGTTTAGGTGGTCATGTTTTTCGAGAGGTCAATTTGGGGGTCGAAGGTCATCGCAGGGTCATTATTGGGTACTTGAGCGTGCTTTGAGCTATGGATATGAGTTTTGTTGTGTGGTGGAGTTTTCGCTGGGATGTACTAGTTTAGTGGTCACATTTTCGAGGGGTCCTTTGGGGGTTAATGTCATCCAGGGTCATGATTAGGGGGTGTCTTGGCCGTGCTTTGATGGTATGGATATGAATTTTGGTATGTTGGTAGAGTTTGCTGTAGCGAGTTTAGGGGTCACATTTTCGAGGGGTCATTTGGGGGTCAAAGGTCATCCAGGGGTCATTATTGGTTAAACTTGGCCGTGCTTTGACGTATGGATCTGAAGTTTTGGTGTGGTGTTAGAGTTTCGGCCATACGAGTTTAGTGGTCACGTTTTTTGAAGGGTCATTTGGGGGGTCAAAGGTCATCACCAATGGTCATTTGGGGGTCAAAGGTCATCCAAGGTTCATTATTGTGTACTTGCTGTGCTTTGACGTATGATATGAGTTTTGGTAGGGTGGAGAGTTTCGCTGTACGGTTTTAGTGGTCCACGTTTTCGAGGGTCGTCTGGGGTCAAAGGTCATCCACACGGGTCCTTGGTAACTTTGGCGGGCTTTGACGTCTGGATATGAGTGTTGGTATGGTGGTAGAGTTTTGCCGTACGAAGTTTGTGTGCATGAGTCGATGGGTCATTTGGGGGGTCAAAGGTCACCCAGGGGTTATTATTTCGGTAAGTTGGCCATAGCTTAATGACTGCTTAATTCCTACTGCACTTAGGGAGGGTTCGAATACAGTGCCTTCGAAAACATTCCAGTATAACTGAGCTAGCGGGATATCCTCAGCCTAGGTGGGCCCAGCGCGCCCGCGCGGGCTTCCCCGCTAGTTAACCCGTACAGTCAATGTTCACCCACACACATACAAACCTGCAGTAACGGCAAAACATTCTTAGCTCTACGATCCGTGGAAAAAATTAGTTGGAACACTCGCCAACAATTTGCTACATTGCTGCACCTGTCCATAGTTAAGAAGCCTACCAACAAGCCCCTGTATCAATCAAATTTTAAACAGCTGTGGTGAAATTGTAAGCTATTTAATTGGCTGATGCCCGGGTTCAATTCGCATGATTGGACCCAGGTATAACGCACTGCGTATTGACGTATTTTTAGGTTGAAGCGCTTCGCTTCATACCGCTTTGCTTAACTTCACTCGTCGCCCTGCCAATGTCCCGTCTTGTTTGCGCATGATCGTGCGTTCAACGGTTGTTCGCTTGTTGTCACTGGTGGTGGCATTCCTTTCTTGTTGTATTTAAGGAGCCGTAAAGCAATCGCAAAAGTGGGTAAATAATAATGATAAATGATAAAGCTGTTTTAAAGTAATGAGAATAAATGATCAGCTGTTTAAGCATGAGAATACAGCATATTTTGGGAACCGTACTCTCTTTACAACGAATTGAACCCGCTACACCATTATTTTTGCGGAAGAATTTGGCCTCCTGCTCGTTCTTCACGTAAATAATTGGTTCGCTTGGGTTCATTCGTCCTAAAGAGAGTACCGGTTCCCAAATCATACCTTTATTCTCTAAATTGTGAAATCCCCAGCATTCCACTTCAACTTACCCTTCCCCTTCCCCATCAATCATGTTGGGTAAATGGCACGACTGCTGATGACAATACCCAAAATTCAACATGGGTTGGGGGAGAACGGGAGAACATTTTTCTTAACATTGTTCAAAATTGTTTTCCCAACTATTATTTCTAAGATTGTGGATGCACAGCCGTCAATTAGCAACCGCGTGCTTGTTATTGTTAGATGGGTTATTAAAAATTAGTTTTGTCAAGGGTCTCTCTCTAACACCAGCACTTACCAGCAATTCGTTTTCGGCCATCCCCTGAGGGGAAAGCATCCCACTCAATTTTTAGCAGCAAATAAGTTTTTCATAGGGGTACTTCTGGGTCTGCCAAATTGGGAAGGTCAAAACATACGCTCGACAAACAATCGCCAATTGCTGAGTGGCCTTCCAATAGTGCAAATGATCAGTGCATAATTTGCATAGCCCTGGCCTCGGAAGTGGCATGATGAGCAGACTACGCATTAAAGGCATTGTGAGTTTAGACGTTACTACAGTTACCACAGAAGTACACAGTGTGTGTGTAATTTTATGGAATACAGGCCGTGTTCTAAGGGATACACCTGGTTGTTAACTCAAAATGTATCGGACTCGACAGTCAGTTTTACACCTTGGTTTCACTGTTTACTGCCGTACGAAACCAAGATGGACTGTCGTTTAGATGACAAGCTACACTTAACAAGAATCGGGCAGTTTGGATTGCACTGAACCAACTGGCGACTTTTCACAAACTTTTTTTATTAATTAAAATACCAAAATATTAACGGCCATGGTCTTGAAACTCAGCACCCAACAAGGTGGTGCTGTTACTTTTTCCAATTCGGAATTGAATGTAATTGAGATATCTCTGCCAAACATGAAGGTATTGCTAGCTTTGGTCTCATTTTTAAAGCTAAATAAATGCATTCTTAGCCCTGTAATGGGGAAAATCTAGCATTTTTAATAATGACACCATGACTAAAAAGAATTCATGATGGGCAGGGTGGTGGAGGCGGGGGGGAGCGGGAAAAAAAACAGGGAAGTGGGAGGAGGGGGGGAAGCGTACCACACACAAAACTATATGGAAGTTAACATTTTCAGTGGTGTTATCGGCATTTCACTTCTTCTGCACAGACTTAAATTGGATTTATGTTCTATTCAGCATCTACGAAATGATGTAATATGAATAGGGCCCACATGAATAATTAACGTAATGACAAAACATTGTAATTAAGTTTCTTAAAGTAAAACAAGTTCACGCCATAATGTGCATGATCATAATGCCAACAATTACGCCGTCAGTGGTGTTGGGGGGGCCCCTTTTTTATGTTGAACTAGTAAACAAGGAGTTATCCAAGGTCTTTTACGCATGCTTTTGGAATTAAACTTGTTAAGAGAGGAGCCCACTTTAATCTGACCAATGATGACTACCTAACAGTGTTCCCAATTGCCACATCCACTCCAGGACAAGTATAATGGTCCAGTATACACTACTATGTGTTGGTTGTCAGTTGTTTTTTTTTAAAGATAATTGAAAATAGTACATTCAGTAAAGTATATTCTTAAAAAACAGCTGTGAAAATTAAGCAATTTCATTGGCTGATGCCCAGGGGTCAATTCGACAATTGCAACCCAGGTAGTACGCACTGGTTATTGACATTATTTTAGGTTGAAGCACGCGTTTTGCTAGGCGTTCCCACCTGCCAACGTTGCGTCTCGCTGCGTATGATTGTTGCCGTTCAACGGGTTGTTCGATTGTTATGGGTGGTGGCAGTCCTTTCTGTTGTATTTAAGCCGTTTAAAGTTACGCGAATTGGGTTAAAGATGACCTTAAATGTTGAAGCTGTTAAGGATAAAGGTATGATTTTGGGAACCGTACTCTCTTTACGATGGATTGTAACCGGCGACACCATTATTTCTGCGTGGAAGGAACTGCCTCGGCTCATCTTGCACTAAGAATAATGGTATCGCCTTGGTTTCAATTCGTCATAAAGGGGGGGGTACCGTTCCAAATCAACCTTTATTCTCTAATTCATCATGCAGTGATGATAAGGAAGAGAAAATGGAACTTCAATGACTTCTCAAGGTTGGATGATATTTTGTGCTCAATTTCAATACACAAAAGTTATTAAATGTTACTGGGTAAGTGATTTTAATTACTTTTTAAAAAAAAAAAAAAAAAAAAAAAAAAAACTATACATTTTCTAGAAGGAAATTGAGGAGGAATTCAATCTGAAGAGAAAATAAGGGTAGGTGGCCAATGGGGGGTGAGATAAAGATATGCTCTTACAGAACATATTTTGTGTTCTTGAAAGTAAAATGTTTTCAACCATAAATGCTTCTACTTCACCCTACCCAAATTTTAGTGGCATATTTTAATACTATGAAATTCCTTTTAGAAAATGTATATACTTTGTATAGTAGGGTGAACTATGATGTTATGCTAACTTAAGCGCGATAGATGCGATTTTCTTAGGAACACGCCAATGGAACGCTATGGTGGCGAGTTCAAGACACATGGCCACCGTCTGTGATTTGTACAAATTTTATTATTCAACATTACAACCTCTAACTCTAATTATCTTTTCCCTCTTTTTATCTCTCAGCTGTTTTTCTCACTCTTCGCTATCATAATCTTTAATTTCTTACGTTTTCCTAGACATGGAAGGAGGGCAAGGGTGAGCAAATGGCATAGACAGCCTTGAGTTCTGAGGGTCAAAGCCAGTCAGGGAAAAGTTCATTCCGATCGGAGGGGTAAATAGGATCGAGTTTTCATCAAAATTTCCCAATTTGACCTTAATTTTTTTTTTCAAGGCCACTCTGACCTTTCCCATTGACTTTTTTTCATATAGGGTGTGGGGTGGGGGGGGTGGGGGCTTTCATTTTTTTCCGGGTTTAGTTGTACAATTCTGTTGTAACTTGAATTCCTATATTCAATATTTCACTGAACCCTAACACGTTCAATGGGGTGCCGCTATAACATGTTAGAACGGCAATGCAATACAAAAGTGTCATCTGAAGTCCCACCGCAACATCAAGAGATTAGTGCCTGCACTGCTTAGTGAGCCATTTTCCTAAAAAACCGGCAGAACAGCAGACAGAAATAGCTTCAGGAGTCTCAACGGCAATAGGCAGCAATGCTCTCTTTCAGGGTATTACAAACTTTGACCTTGACACATCATGCCAAATTCGTGAGGTCTTTCTAACTACAGTCAACATTCCTGGAAAATCCTGATGTAATTCGGGAAAACTACCTGTTATGGTGCGGGGACTCTCAACGGCAATAGAAAGCATTGGTTTTTGCGATCTCCTCATGGGAAAGCGAGCAATAGACATGTTGGGGGTCACAGTGGCAACAGCCAGCAATGCCTACAAAAATATTTTCCAGATGTCCAAGAGCAGTACAAGGAAACTGAAGGTAACTCATTGCTTGCAATTGCTGTTCTGACGTGTTAGGGTTAAGTGATGTTCCTAGGGACCCGCAAATTAAATTTTGCCAGTTTTACGACCTTACGACTGACAATATATTTTTTTTCTGACTCAAATTCCTTGCATTTGTCCAACTTTTTGGGATATGCCATCTTTTCAAGAATTATATTAAAATCCTCTCATCAACGTTAAGTGGCGGGTCCCTATGTATCCCGTGTTCACCAATGGAGTATCACAAAGAATTGAAATAGTGACAGGGGATCCCAAATTGGTCGTCAGATCATGTGGTCAAAGAATAAGTTGGGGGGGGTTTACCAGCAGCGACTGACCCTAAATGATCTCTGCATGACTTTGACCTCCTCATCTGTTATCCACACAGCCCCCTTGTCTCAAGGTAGTATGGAACTTGATCTATAACAAGCTAGAACATTTTAACAAAATTGTATACCACATTCACAAATACCCGATGACCCCTGAATGACCTTTGCTTTCCTCACAGGCGGTACAACACACCCTAAGACCATCTCAATGTATACGCATGTGGGTTATTTCACATTAAGTTGTACACTTCGGTAAAAATGATTTCCCCTCTGTTGGTTCAGTAATTAGCATCCACGTCAGTGTTTTGGTGGTTTTGTTTGATGACCCTTAAGACACAGCTACAATTGCATTTTCCAACATTTTGAATATCATTTTGGTTAATTTTGAACATTTTTTTGTGCATTTTTTAACGGAATTTGATTCTCATTCACATTTTTAAAATAAATTCATTTATATCTTAGATGAATTAATGACATTTATGTTGCATATTGGGTTATTACTGGAAAAGTATGAACAGTGTACAACATTAAGAAATTTATTGACAAAATTGACCTATAAATGTTGAAGTTTATAAGCATTCTTGCAAAGGTATTTTATTTCCGTAAATTAAAAGTTTGGTGTCCTCTCCAGACATTGAGGTCCCTCAGTGAAATAAACTGAAAGTATATCCCATACTCGGTTATTTAACTTCAGAATGGTCCGTAAGTGATGACATTGACAATCATTGAAAAATATTGCATTGGCTATATATTTATGCTTTGCCATTTTGTTGTCTTCATTTTTCGTTAAAAGTGCGTCCTCTCCAGAAACATATGATTTTTTAAATTTATTGAAGTATTTAGGAGTTGATATTTACTGTTATGGTATGGAAATAATGGGTATGCTTCCATTTAACATACAGAGGTATGATTTACCCACTAAATTATTATGGATGGTCAGTAATACACTAAGTGCTCTGTTACATAGAATTGTCCTCTCCAGAAACAAAGGTAGTTTACTTTTTAACAAGATAGAAACTATTATTTTAATATAAAGTTATTCATTATATATGAAATTATGATCTGAGTGACCTAGAGTATTAGAATCCAATAATCATCATTCATTTACTAGAGTCTGTTCTGGAATTGTTTTAGTTAAAACCATGGATACTTAGAGGAAAAAAGACCTTCAACAGAGCTGCCAATACTCTTACATATTGTTTCGATATACATTAAAAAATTGAATGTGCTACTGTTAGTTACTGTGTAATTGACAAAATTCACTGACCAAGGATTACAATTATTTACTATCCCCGTAAAACATACTGGTATAGCCTTTGCATTGTTTTGGAAGGACATAATTTTAACCTACGGTTGCCTTTTTGCAATTTTTGGTCGCTTGAAAGGTAAGATAATTATTGTTTTGAACATTATTGCCTAATTCATCCTGAACATTCAGATAGATAGTTCGCTCCCCAAGTTACATTAAACGGGAGGCTCATCACAAGTGGATTAGGGTTGTGCTTTTAATCCTCTAAAACTGGCAACTTTATACTATCTGGTATCTGGAACTTTAGAATTTAAAAGAGATATATTTGTTCTTGTTTATGATATTTGTAATTGAAATCCAAGAGAAAGCCTGCAAGTGTAAATGTTTGATTTCACCAAAATAAGTTCATTTCAAATTAGAAATTTATTGTTAAACAAAATGTCCTCTCCAGAACCCGTTTAAGAGTCACTCCGTGAGATTTCATGTAGTTTTGAGATCTAAGACCAATGTCTTACTATAATTTTATTAGTAAACAACACCGTGCGTGCTAAGTGAAAAGACTGTTTCACAACACATGCTATTTTGCATTTCAGGTCATACAGTTTAGTTTTCCTTATATAATTGGAACTAGTGGGCACTTTAATGCCATTTTTTTACCAGTCTATGCCATTTAACTCGGTCTGTAACACTGCATTAACATCTTGACCTGTTAGCAGAATATTATCAATGCCTAATGCTTGGTAACAAACATGTAGAACTTTGGTGTCTATATTTGTAGGGTTTGTTGTGTAACATTGTCCTCTCTCCAATACTTTTCCAATAAGAAGCCCTGAAAGCTCACAGTTAAAGGTTCTTTGCAATTGCCTGACCTCTACAGTCCATACACAGCACAACAACAAACAATACAGACTTATATAAACCACTGTATATTGACTTTTGATTCCAGTAAAACAAGAATTTGACTTTTGATCACCTAAATCAATTGTTTACCTCTCCATATCTTGCTTGCCAATTAGCACCATCATACATTTAATATATGGTAAAATATGGCCAGCCTGGAGATAAAATGAGTTATTTGACATCGGATGAGTAGCACAAAGCATATTAATTGTACAAAGAAATGTGTTTAACAGTTGCAGGTTTTATTGAAGTATGTGTTTATTGTTAAACAAAATGTCCCCCCCAGATTACGATTTATCACTGATTGCAATGGAAGATTTCATAAGGTTAACATGGATGCCACGGACTGTAATTTTAGATATAAATGCATATACCCCAAGGGTGTCAGAATCTGTTATCTTTTTTCCTCCCCACTTTTATTTTTCACCCCCGTGAGACTGAAAAGGGTCACGCTTTAATGTGAAATCACCCATGTACCAAGTGTAAACAGGATCTATCACTGCACTAAAAGCTAACATTTTAACCAAAAGATTATAGCCAAAATTTTGACACACGACACAATCTGCCATTACACTCTTCTTCTGATTTCATCGAACGACCTAAAAAAAACAGCAATCTTAACATTTTTCCTTTGCTTTCGTCCAGATCTCCATCCAACCACTCAACTTGACGCAAACCCTAAGGTTACCAAAAATTCAATGAACATTCAAAAACAACATCATTTGGGTTCAATTTAGGGAGAGTTCCATATGTCCCCTGCCCTACGAATTCTGCAACCTTAACCCTAACTCGGCCGGATTCAATGAGAGGCAACGAAAACGTGGTACCCGTCGGAAAATGCTTTTTGTTGCCTCTCGGCCGTCAACACTATTGTGTTGGTCGCGCCAATGACTCGCATTGCGCCCCATTGCCTCGGGCCTCTTACCAGAAAATGATGCGATGTTTCTCGGTGCATCTGGGCCGTCTTCCGGGAAAATGACGCGATGTTTTTCGTTGCATTTGGACTCATTCCCGGGAAATGATGCGATGCTTTTCACTAGCTGCATTTCGGACTTTTGCCCTCAGAAGGCGCAATCTTTGCATCAGGCAGGTACACTGTGTAGGCAAATGCCCATAGACAATTCGATTTCGATGGTGATAGCGCGAACCATTTCGATAGCTATTTTTTTTAATGATGCATAAACGCATTCATGACGTTAAACCGGAGCATGACGTAGCATAATAGAGCCACGCCGACTAATGATGTAGCGTAATAGCGCCACTCACGACTGGCGAACTATCAGCTACAATTTCATGCAGATCAGGTGCGTACGCATCCATTATTTATTTATTATCCCTGTTTTTTATTGCATTCGCACGCGTGATGTTCCTCGTTGCATCTGGGACGTCTTTTCGTAAAATGGCGGCGATGTTTTTCGTTGCATCTGGGCCGTCTTCCGTGAAATGACGCGATGTTTTTCGTTGTATCGGGATCTGGCGTTATTGACTTTACGCTACTTATTCCTGTGCCTGAAAAACGGCCGGATGCAATGAAACGAAACTTTGGCTCCGTTGCATCTGGTCCGTTAAAAATAAAAATAGATTTTCCCTTCGTTGCTTTTGGGCCGTCGTTCGGCAACACGGACCCGGTCCGTGTTAGGGTTACCTGAATATGTAAAACCACATAATCATACAAAATATATGGACTCTTGCCCAATTTCGGTAGATTGTACCCTTTTAGAACAGAAGTTTTAACGTTTTCAGTCCACTTAAACTATTTTGTGGAGTCATGGTACGGGTCGTGTCAATTGTGTTCCCAGTTGTTCCCAATTTTAAAACTACGTTTTGTCCTAAATTCCTAGGTCTTTGCAAAATGCTAATTTTAGTGCGTAACATATTGTTCTTATGACCCTGCATGCATGTGCGGTACCATATCAATGAGACATTCCTATGGGACCATGGTTACTGAAGTGGGGGGTTCCTTCAGTAACAATAAATACACATACTGAAACATCACTACACAGAAGTTACCATGTGTCAGTTTCTGGCATTTCCCAATCTCAAGAAAGGCACATATTTTTGCACAAAGAAGCAAAAATAAGTTTGTAGAGTATTTCCCTAAACACAAGAGGTGTGTACTTACTGAGACCGGTAGGTTTTAGAAGCTCTCCCATGAGATCATAAAAAGTAATGATTTTAAATTTGACTTGGATGATAGCCTGTGGGGGACAAGGGTCATGGACTAGTAACTGGATGTCAGGCGGAGCTGTTAACGGCATATAACTATATAGGTGTGCGGTGGTCCACTACGGAGGGGGCGGTTCCCGCCAATTCACGTCCTGTTGGCAAAAATTGTGGCGGTGTGATCATCCGCCTTGGAAATCTCCTTCTATACAGGTCCTTGATTTTGATTGACTGGCGTAGCCAACACCTTTTTTGAATAAGTTTAATGCTCTCGCTTGCAGTTCATGTTTTTCTTCCCCTTTTTCCTTCCGGCATATCCCATTAGTACTTGCACTACTTTCAACTCCGACCCGCAAAACTCAAATCATATGCTGAAAAGATAAGACAATTGTTACTGATAATTTTAACTCAAAATTTGCTTTGGGCGTTATTTCCAGGAACTTCCAGAAGTCCCCAATTCAGAGACCAAATCATTTGAAGATCTTAACCTATGGATTTAAAAAGCCAAAAATTAAGCTTTATTTGACAAACAACTTTGTATCAACTTAAAAGGACCATAAGGCTTGGCAGATACAGGACAACCTGATCCATTACACTTTAATAAATGCAGGTCCAATGGTTGCATGGACAAAATATGGTCAGGTTTTATCTGTCAGATATCTTTCATCAACCCCCCCCCCCCCCATTTAAACAACACTGAAAATGCCCAACATTTGGACATAAGGTGCCAATGGTGTGATCACCAGTGCTATTCTGATGAAACATCTTCCACTACACATCAATTTTGGATGTGATGTTGTGAGATGTGTGCTATTCGCCTATAGCACATATTAGCCTTAACAGACTGCCAAGATTTTGTGACCACTACCATAATACTATACTCCATTTTACACTTTCCGATTTTTAAGGGGTGAAGGAATACAAGACCGAGAAGGCAGGATGAAGGAGATCGCACAAGTTGGTGAAATATTACAACAGCATTTTCATGAATTACGTTCACATTGTCACTTCCACCACAGTTATATATTAGGGTCCGGGAGAATCCCGCGTTTTAGAAAACCCTAATTCTGTGCGCGATTTTGGGCAAATCCGCGTTTTTCCGCGCACCAAAAAGCAGTTATTTTCCCGCCAAATCCGCGCTGAAAATGTGCCGAATCGGCGCAATAACGCACTAAGGTTCTGGTAGACAACCATATCTCCATGCTACATAAGTGTAAAATAAATAAATAAATCATTCATTTTGATGAATATGAAAACTGTCGCCTATAATCCGTGATCCCAGCCGATAATTGCCATACGAGACCTCTTAAAAAAAAAAAAAAAACCCCTTATGACAAAGACCAAAAATATGCCGCAAGAGTGCCAATAATATCAACAGTGACAACTCTTTCCAGGCAATTGTTTAGCGCTTATGTCTTTACTGATCGTACAAGCGCTAGGAGCCGAGCAAAGGTAACCGTGTCAACCAAGTAGTCTTCTTTTGTTGATCCAATTGACTCATACATGTACTCACTCCCATGTCCCAATCGATTCAATCAACAATGCACAACCATAGTCTATCTACTTTGGTTTACACTATTTGCAGCGCGATTAATTGAGCTATGTACAGATCAATGAAATGTACGTCGATAGATTTTTGCAGCACATTATAAACTCTTTTTTACGAAAACTGTAGCCAGTTGTTAGAAGGCGTGCGCTACAAATTTGATAGAATTACAATTACCGATAATCAAAGGTTGAAGAAAATGTTAATTTGATGATTAAATACTTCATTTTGAAATTGAAGAACAACTCTCGCCGAAGCCACTGTTATTAGCGCTTAAAAGTTTGTTCTTTCCGATGGAGTATTTACAATAAAGCAACTAACTTACCCCATTAATTCAATGGATCAATCCAAACATTTTCCAGTAAAACATTCCATTCATATGTTAATGGGGTGGGGGGCTGACAATTCAAGTAACAGAATAAACAACGATAATTAAGTCCAGATTATTTTATAAAAAATCATTTTAATAACAACCTAGATTGAAGTCCAATACATCATTTGTGTCTGAATTGCTAGAATGTGTCATTTTATCATGAAATAATCGTAATGGCCGTCTGCTGAGCAGCTACTTTCGCACGTGGCCTGGCGCCGAAATTTGATACTGAAAGCTAAATAAACAGTGAATATTTAGAATGTTAACTGGTATTGCAAATTTTTGATCAGAAAATTCATGTGGGTGATCAATTTTTCATGTTTATACTGTGGGTCAGAGCTGAAATGTCTTATGGAATTTTCCATTCTTGGGGAATATCCCAGATTCGTTTGCAATCAGCTTCAGGGGTGAACCTCGCGGTGATCGAAGCAATAACATTTCAGCTCATCGCTCATGCTCAAGAACAGCACCTGTTCACCGTGACTCGATCGCTCATATACATTTCGTCGGGTGTGCATGTTTTATTTTATTATGGTTTTTGTTTTTAATTGTGTTCGTCCAACTTTTGAATCATTGCTGCCCGCCCATGCGTTCCTTGTGATTCTTAAAACTCCTAGAGTCCGCACCCAGTTTTTTGACTTTGGAACACGCCGCGAGTGCATGAAGCACACGAGTACTGTCAGGGATATGCAATCAAGTAAGTGTGCAACTCACGATGAATAATTGACGCCCATTCTGATCCCTGTTACAACTGTGTGCCTTTATCTTTAATGACATATCCATAGGTTGTCTACTACAATACCCAGTAACAAAGAGAGCAATTGATCGTGGTACTAATGCAACCCTGATCATGATAATCGGAGTTGCATTCGCCCGCCTTTTTGCGATCATTAAATTATCGACTTGCCGACCAAATCGAGTTTCTTGCCATCACCTTTTGATAGTTAAGAACAACCGTCGGGCAAGAAGATCAATGACCTTTTCTGGTAGAAAAAATACGAAATCCGCTGTTTTCCGCGCGAAAACGAAAAATCCGTGCGGAAAGGCACAAAATCCGCGCATAACTTTGTCATTTCCGCGATCGCGGATTCTCCGGGACCCTAGTGATTAGACCCGTCTGCCTAGATATAGAGAACGAGACTGAGCCGAGTCCTAGTCCCAATTTAATAAGTACCCACCCCCCGAATACTGTCATAGAGATTTGTAACCACATCTAACAGGGTTGTGCCCTTGGTGGGCAGTACTACACTAAGCAACAACACAAAATAAACTACCGGTGACAGACGCAACAAAAAATCAAGTTCTACAAGAAATATGTCCAACTTAATTGTACCGCTGTACGAGGGATTAATTTTATAACACTTCTGCCACATGCCACCTAGTTTAATGAACATCCCTACTGCCAAAGCAGAAATCGGCAATTATTAATTAGCCATGTCAATTACTCACCTGGCTTGTTTACAAAAATGGGCGGCCAACACCAGTGGTTTGACCCGCTGTCATGGAAAACGGCAACATTTGGCCAAGTTCGGAGCTCCCATCGTAAACGTCTGTCAGATTCAAGCGGGCTAGAATTTCAGCTAGAAATCCAAGAACTCATTCTTTTCTTGCAAAGATTTCCTCGTAAATTGGGACTTGCGTGAATCAATGTTGAGTCGTGTAAACTTTATAACTTAACACAGTACAAATTAGATGTTTCCCGCAAAGTTGTTTTTGGGAATCAAGATCGATTCTCATACACACACGACGAAATTCTACCCATGGATTGTAATCTCATGCCACCCGCATACTTTTGTGTTCGTATGTAAAGAGTAGCGTATGGACCGTTACGGTGAGGAGATTGTTTCTGATCTTCTGTCTGACGTCTTCACATAGTCAAACAATATTATTCAATTAGTATAGTAAAAGAACTACATTTTGTGTTTCAATCTTCCGAGAAATTTCAATTTCCTGAAGCCTTACACTGATGGCAGTGCAGTGTGTGCGACTCTTATCAGAAGAGTCGCTGTTGTGAGTTGATTAAACCTTATCATGTTGATTATCATCATCAATCATCTTGATCGAGAAACGCACAGTTGATGATAGAGGCCGAGAGAGTGTAAAATTCTGTCGGGCCTGCATTGCAAGAAAAATTTGACGATGGACTTAAATTTTGGATATATACATTAGTTCTCAGCCAGCGACTTCAACAGAACATGCGGCCGCGTTCCAACTTTATGCGAACCGCTTTGTTTTTGTTTGGATTTACGGAAAAATGGTTGTATTCTTACCATAAGCATAGTTCTGCTGATCATAACCTTTTTGTCTTTCATTTCAGCTTTTAACATTTGGACATTAGCGTAATCAGCTAACGTAAAGGTTATGCCGCTGTACAGGACTTGTTATCAACAATAGCAATGCCAAAATTTAAAGTAAGTCATCTTACACGTCACGATTTTTTCAAACTTACCTCCAACAGACCTGTAGCCATCTTACAATACCAAGAACAAGATCCACACTTGTTTTCAATCCAAACGGCGAAAAAAGTACTAATTGGATGAATTTTCAACGTAGAATTAATTTACTCCCTAAAACTGTCATGAGTGAGTGGTTGCCAATTTCGGAGTTTGGCGGGTCCAAGGTCGACACGCGTTCGTTGGTTGGTCAACAAAACCATGTGGGGATTCTTGTTCTGTAGTTGGTAAGATCCTGTTTGAGGTACGTTTGAAAATCTTGACTATGTCAGATGACTTTAAATTTGGCATTTGCGTATTGTTTGATACCAATTCCATGTACATCGGCATAACCTTTACGTTAGCTTGATACCATAATGTCCAATTTTAAAAGCTAATGAAAGACAACAAAGGTTATGCTCAGCAGAACTAACCATAAGCAACCTTTAGGTTCTCGAGTTCTGATGTATTGCTGCTTGTTCTGAATCTTCTTTTGTAGTCAATCCCATTGTGTACAATTTTCACAAATTTTAAAAACTTGCCTTGTGAATGTCCTCCATCATGTGTTTGTTGTGACATAAGAAAATGTGATGTGACAGATGCTTTTCAAACAAATGCGTCTGATTGACTGAACTGTGAATAAGGATGTCAAAATGCACTCCAAATTGTGGGACTCCCACAATGGCATAACTTGAACAATTTCTTGTCATTCTAAATTCAGGAAAATATTTTTGTATGAGGCTAGAGAAAGGTTATAGCTTTAATTTTTACTGTATCTATCATCCTGTGTAAAATTAAATCCATAAACAAAGAAATAAAGTCTAAATTTAGACATTATAAAGTCCCTGTTTTCCTCTCTGGCACAAAATTGTGCCCCGTGGACCCACCATCATTTAAATGACACTGTTGACACCTGAATGTACCAATCTTTGAATCAAAATTGCGGTTTTATCTTCACAACTTACAGATGTTGCCCCACCCCGCCTTTTTAGAAAGAAGATGATCTAAAGATTCATGTCTGAGGGGGCACTTTTTCCATTTAATTCCCCCTTTGAAAAAATACTGCATTTACAGTAATTCTCCATTTTCTGTCTTTTTCGAGAGACATCACTGAAAAATTCCAAGCAAAATCAAAAAAGTGGGTTCTTTGTTTATTCAAATCTTTAAATTATTATCTACAACTTTCCTGTGAAACATGTTTTTCACAGCATTTTTAGGATCCACCGCAAATTGCAATGCAGTGTTTTTACGCATGACTATTTAGTCATTTCTTTCAGAGATACACATACTTGAGGAATTAATGTGCATCTCATCTGCATATTTTAAATGTTACCCCACTGTGGGACCACATGTCAGTTTGCTATCACATTACACTGCCATTTATCATTTTAAAATAGTAATGTTTTTGCCAGAATGTCCCCCTTAACACATATTAATTAGAATTTTCTACCATAATGCCATGTACTTAAGGCATCAAAAAAAGCATCTTATTTGCTATTTTTCCTATCCAGTGCAGTTGTACCACCTGAATGGATGCAAGCTAACCTAGTTCTGAAGTTTTTTTAATCTTCTATGTAATGAAAGCCTTAATGAAGTCCTTGTATATCATTTTGCATATTAATGAGCTGGACTTCGTATTTTTTTCTGAAGCAATACCTGGTTCCATTTGGTAATTTAATTGAACAAGAGACCTTGTTTTGGTCAGGCCAAATAAAAAATATGGCTCTGCACAAGCACGAGTTATTCTCATGGGAATATGGTAGTGGCGATCCTCACTCACCTGCATCTCAGATTACAACACTGTTGAGCACCCCCCATGCATCCGATCGAGCTACCACGCCCCACGGTCATGCAGGTCACCAATCATTGTTCGCTTGATTGTTTTACTAGTAGAGATCTGGGCGTGGCTATAGTAAACTGAGACTAAAGCTACGATTTTTTCACATTTCAAGTGTATAAATCGATTTATTTAAAAAAAAGTATAATTATAGTTATATGGTTTTCCGTCCTATCATGTATATAATTTTAAAATCAAGATCTTCAATGTGCAATCAATCGACAAGCGGCCGTATCACACCGTGATCAAATGTGTTGTGGGATTGCCGAATTTTGTAATGTAGCTGGTCTTTGTAGCAGACACATTACCAAGCGCATGGCCCACTCGGCTACAGTTAGTTCATGGTTTAGGCCTGTACTTTATTGATACAATGGTTTTATGGTGTAATTCAGGTGTAGGAAGTCGGGTGGGAGGTGGTTTAGTTGGTACTATTTCATGTGTTGGGAAGGGATTTTCATTGTCCTTGAGGATGGATGGGATGGGCGGAGCCTGAGGGTGGGCCTATTGATATGATTTTGTGAATCTAAAATGGGTGGA
>JAMKCH010025772.1:0-19361 GCA_023653785.1 Ophioderma brevispina
GCATCAACCTTTAATTTTGAAAAATACCAACTGGTTTGGAATGCTAGCCTTTATACAGCCTTCCCCATGTCATAGGTTGAGGCCTCGGTGATGATTGTGGGTAGTTTATCAATCAAATAGATTCTAATATTTTAACCACAGCCATTGCACCATGCGACGTAAGAGGAAGGACCAACAACAAACATAGTTTCAAAGACCCTATCACGTTGGCTGCCCCCTTTTGTTATTAAATCCCCATTTTTACGGCGTAAGATAATTCAATAATCACCCTGCTCAGCAGGGAAGGATGACCGGCCTTCGCTTGAATTTTCTTTAGTGAAATTCCAATTTCTATAAAGGATCGCGGATAAATAAGAAGAGAAGGAGGCCCTCTATAATCATAATGGTTATATTTCACCATCATTAGAGTTGGTGTTTGACAACTACTTTATCGTGTTCCGCAAGTATAATGGATTACAAGGGAGACACAAACTCTAGTAAAACAGTTCACTCGTGTCTCAGTTATTGTGATATGTAAGCTGCCATATTGTTCACACCCGTAGGGAATGAGCATATCAATATCTGTGGTACCGTATCAACAACAACTTGATCTAACTTAGGGATGGGCGTACATATGTGAACATTACAATCCCTCCCCACGTTGGATTAATACTTCACCAGTTTAAATGAAATTGTCAAACATTTTATTGGTTGCAGAAACTGTTAAATTTTAAGATACTTGTTACAAAAACTTGTATACCGATAATTGGTTGATTAATACACACTGGTGTGACATTCAATCAAGCAATCTTGAGAGTGTATGAGTTACCATCATTTCTTTACTCTGCTGCGTGTCTTAAATGTGCCATAAAGAAGCTGTTTTTGTTTTGCTTTGTTTTTTGATGCTGGAGCATAAAATCACAAATATGAGATGAAACTTCCAAAAGGTCACATTACCCAACTTGCATGGATGATCACACTTAAAATCTAATGCCAAAATTGAAAACCTGGTCTGATGATCATCACCTTTTTTTAAAGAAAAATCTCTCCTTCCCATCAAAACAAATTAGATCCATTACTTTTGATCTTTTTTTTTTCTACTTATAAAAAGTTCTAGTAACTGATTCAAAAGTGTATCAGAAGAAATTGTTTTAAGTCTTCAAAAATCACTCATGGGATTTTCATTGGACGTAATTTTTAGTAACATAAAATGAAAATAAATTACTTATTATCAAATTCAGTCTTTGACAATGTACTGCAAGTACACCTTGTATGGTTTGCAAGTTAGTTGTTTCTGCTTTTTAAGGGATTTTCACAAAGTCTTTGAACCTGTTGGGGGGTTTGCGTATTCGCTGGGGATAGCGAGGATTGCGAGGGTGGGGTGGTTCAGCATGAGGTGGTATGATCTCCTCACTTCTGTTTTCGCATCGCTGGAGGCATCTAGTGTGTTTGTGCTGTTGTCTTTGCTAACACTTTGAAATGCGAAGAGTTGCGTGTGACTGTGTGTGTACCTGTTGAGCAGTGATCATTGAGTGGTTTTTGCGGTTCACCGTTATACGGTGTAATACTAATAGGGTTCTGGTTGTACGCACGTGTACCATCGGTTTGACGAGCACGCGTCTCAATTTCCAATTGTCTGCGTTCAAATCATGCGTGTTTGCTGCGTCATCCGAGTTTGCGTACTGGATCGTCATCCTTACGATCTGGCAACATTTCAGGAAGGCGCGTTTTCATCGGACGGACGAGAAAACATGAGTGTTGCAGGTGGCACTCCAAGTTGACGAATGCGGTGTTGCACGGTAGTTACGCAGAAACTGGTATATTCCTTGCCTCCAAGGTTTGCCTTGCAAGGGTGGTTCTATATTGTTTTTCAATGGTCGCATTAGTCGTTCCACTTCACCGTTAGCGCGGGGCCTTCTCGGGGTTATTTTGCGATGGTGAAACCAGGTACTGTGCGAAGGACTGCAAATTTTCGCTATATTAAATGGCGGACCATTGTCAGTACGAAACTACTGCTGGAGTTCCAAATGCAGCAAATATGCGATCGAGTTTGGGGATCCACAGCGTTGGCAGAAGTACTTGTTAAGACGTCGACCTCTGGGTACCGGCTATAGTCATCGGTCGTGACTACCAGGAGGTATTCGCCTGTTGGTAATTCTGCAAAGTCAACACTAACCTCCTGCACGGTCCATGGGCAATTCCAGAACATGTTCAATGGTTCTCTGCTATTGTCTGCAGAAGTAGCCTGACAAGGAAGGCATTCCTGCACTGTTTTGTTCACAAGTGCATCGATACCATGAAAACCAAACTTTCTGGCGAATCAGGCCCTGGGTTTGACTATGCCTGATGGACCTTCGTGGGCTATGTCAACAATCTTCTGTTGCAGAGTTTTGAGGGACTACAAATGAGAGTACCGCGAAGGAGGCAAATCCGAGTCTGTGACCACAATGAGTTCATCGCGAATTGTGCTACATGTGTTTCAACATGGCTAGCGTGTTTGCGTCTTTGGTAGCTTTATATACATCGTGCCATTTCCTGTCTGCACTGCTTGGATGCACAACTGCCAGCATAGGATCAGACTTTGTCGCGTTTTGGATTTCCTCTTGCTGTACAGTTTTAGTAACGCCATCATGATCACCATGTTGATATGTTCCTCTGCCATCTTCTCCTCGCGACTCGCGGGCTTGGTTGAAGGTAGAGGATGACGCGACTATCGGTCGCAGGCGATTTTTCTTCCGGGCCGATATGTAACTGTGAAATTATATTCTTTGTAATGTTCAGAATCCAACGCTCTATGCGTGTAGACGGCTTTGCATGGGGATTGTTAAAAACAAGTATGTAACAAGGGGCTTATGGTCCCTGATCACATGAAACGTCATTTCAGCTATAGGTATAAGTGGAAATGCTGAATTCCCCACATAGCTGATAGCGCTTCGCGTTCTATCTGAGAGTATCGCTGTTCAACTGGACTTAAGCTGGCGGTGACTTCCATATGCAATAACAGATATGGTATCATCCTGGTTGCGCTGGGTCAAGATTGCGCCGAGCCCTACTGGGCTTGCGTCAACGACGAGCTCCGTTGTCTTGCCTTGATCAAAGTACGCATCGTACATGATACGGTCAGTTTATCTTTAATTTGCGTAGTGCGGATGCTGGGCCTCCCCCCATCCATGATACAGAGTCTTTAGTTAGCGCGCCGAGTAGATGGTTCTTTTTTTTTTTTATCAACGTGGCAAGATCAGCGATAAATTTCTACCGCAGTACGGAACCATACCGAGAAGGACTAGCGACTCTTTCAACGTCTGCGGTCAGGTGCGTCTTTGATTGCAGACACTTTCTTGGGGTCTGGAGACACGCCGCTGTCACTAAAGAGTGCCAAAGAATCCACTCGCTTCCTGAAGAACTTGCACTTGCTGCTGTTAAGCGTTAGATTTTTGTCAGCGAAGGCGTTGAGACAAGCGTCAAGTAGCTTGCAGGTTTGCTTCTGTTTTGCCATACACCAGAACGTCATCTGGCTTATGTTAAGGACACAGTAAAGCCCATGAAGTGATGACTGGATATGCGTTGAGAAGATCGCCGGTGCAGAACATACACCGAGTTCAATCGCTTATAGCCGAAACAAGCCACAATGGGTACTGAACACTGTCAAGTTTCGTGAATCCGGATGAAGTTCCAGCTCTGATGATTACCTGCGTTCAGGTCCAACCTTTGAAAAGGTAGTAGAGCCGTTCAAATCAGCCATGACATATCGATTGTGGCGTGAGAGTACTTTCGAGTTTTATGCCCTATTTGCAACTCTCATGTCCACACAGATGCGGATATTGTTGGGCTTTTGGGCTTTTCCACACTGTTGGGCGATACCCATGGAGTCGGTTGTCTTGTACTCGTTCTATGATATCGATATCGAGTTGAAGAAGTCGTTCCAGTTCTTGCTCCGTCTTCTTGCGTACATGGAAGCGGACAGACGGTGTGGTTGGACAACCGGCGTGGACGGACTTGTCCTCATGGAGTTTACTTGAATCCTTGCAAGTTTCGATACAAAACAAATCTGTCACCATTCTTTTTATGACTCTTGTTCATTATCCGTATAAATCATATTTATCTTGTAATGCGTCTAGCTGTTTTGATTGTACTCTATGAGATGAGCGTAATCCACCCTGGCCATTTTGTGACGAAGAACTTTGCATGCACATTCTTTGTGTTGTATGTAATCTCTGCGTCAAAATCCCCGACTATTTCTAGAGGCGTATCGCTTCGAATGTGAAGAGTGGTCAGCTTCACCTGGTGGGTCTAGTTTGGGTTTGACGTTCAGGTTTACTAAATGTATCATTACTCATGATGTTCACAGTGGCACCTGTGTCAATTAGTGCAGAAAGTTGCTGTGTGCCATTCAATATAAATGTCATGGTCTGGATTGCTTAACATGGTGATTTGTTGTTTCATTGTCAGGGGAAAACATAGTAATCCGAGTCAGGCTCATGGACCACCGCGAGGGCCGATCCCTGTGAGTAGGTTCTGCGCAACGCATTACTGCATTGGGGTTTGAACTGCTTGCTCTTCTTTCGCTTTGTTGCAGCTCGGGCGAAGCGAAATGGTTGAATTTTCCACACGCGGAACATTTCTTGCCTTTTGCGGGGCAAAGGCAATTACCGGTATGCGGAAAAGTTCTCCACAACAGTAGCAGTTTTGCTGGATTCAGTTGGCTTTCTATTTTTGCGCATTTATTTGGTTTTGAACTGCGTTTGTACTGCTGTTTACCATGTGTAACACGATTTTCAATGTGTTTACATTCTGGCCTTCTCCATGTGTGCACTTGCACGTCTGTAACTTCATAGGTACGTGCAGTTTCCAGTAACTTGCTCAGCGTTAGGTCATCATTGCGTAGAGCGAATCGTCTGAGCTTCGACGACGTGCAACCCATGATAATTTGCGTACTTCACGTCTGGATCAACGTCAGCAAAATCACATGTTTTTGCGAGTTTCTGTAAGGCGTGTGTGGAACTCTTTCACACTCTCACTGGTAGTTTGGCGTGCACTGCGAAAGGTAAATCTTTCATACTCTAGGTTAGCTTGGGGCTAAAGTGAGCCATGAGCTTTTCCTTAGCCATTTTATAATCTTCCCCTGTATCTGCAAGGGTTTGGAAGAGGCCATGACATCCCTCACCAGCCATAGTGCAACAAGCATGCCCTTTTTGTTTGTCATCAACAATTTTGAAGGCGACAAACATATTTTCGAGGCTAGCTATGTAGCGCTCCCATCTTTGGCCTAAATTACCAGCATCCACTGGTCTCAAATGCAGGGAAACTTGGCAATCTTTCTGCCATGATGTACTTGTATACTGGCAATTAATTACTGCTATGCTAGTGCTGATGTCACCGGACCTAGACTTAAACTACCGACTTTACAAGTTACAACAATTCATTGGGCTATGGACAGTCTGTTAAATCTTGATTGGCCTGTTTTAATTTTACTAGACGTAGAGTTATGCGCTTATGATGGATATATTCATCTGCAATTTGACGTGTTCGGGTAAGCGTTATTCCACGAGACCATTTGTGGATATGTACAAAAAAACCCACAGTCCGATACCGACACAACTCGTGAGGACCTGCCGAATTTGGAGGGTATTATGCGAGCAGAATTACCAACAGCTTTGTGACTTATTTTAACGGCGAACCCGCTTATCCACGCTTACCACGGCGAACCACCATTGCACGAATGTGGGATTTATTCAATCCGTTAGTCGCCAATATAATGTATTACACAGAGTAGACCCAAACTCAGTAATAAAGTTCACTCGTGTCATTTATTGTGAGATGTAAGCTTTGCCATATTGTTCACACCCTAGGGATATGAGCATATCAATATCTGTGGTACCGTACAAACAATCAACTTTATCTAACTTAGGGATGGGCGTACATATCGGTGAACATGTCCGCAAGGTGTTTTTATCCCTAAAATACACTTGTATCAAGAAAAAAATGGTAGACGTTTCAATCGAAGTCCCATTGATGCAAAAAGAGGTATTAAAATTGATTCCGCCATGTGCTGTATGGCGTTGTGCAGTCGCGCTTGACGAAATGAATAGCAATTACCTCATTTGCATCAATGGGACTTCTATATGAAACGTCTACCGAAAAAATGGGAAAAGTCTGAGAAACTTCAGGGGGCATGCTCTCTGGAAAAAGCAAAGCTTAGAGCATGCCTCCATTTCAATTACCATTTATTACCTATATGAAGAAACAGGAAGATGTTGCATAGCTGCCCTTTGTCATGGAGCTTGTAAGTGACGCCTATAGATAGACCTTTTGTCCTTCATAAGCTACAAAGAGGCTACATGAGGCAGCCTTTTATAACAATACCCAAATACCTATTAGCTTATGCTGCCAAGATTTGGATTATATAACCGTCTTCACACCAAGCAGACTCTGGAATACAACACAATGGCCCATGACCGCGCTATTTATGACCAATGTAACTACACTATGAGCTAATAAAATTACCATTCCCATGGCGCAGTTCAATAGCTTTCATTCACCAATGTATTGAGCAAATATATCCCCTGTATTTTAGTATGATTTATGATACCCAGGACATGCATGGTCAGCTGTTGTTAACATGTGCTCACCCAAGGCTACTGAACAGAGCCCTTGGTAGATTAGCATGCCTTACCACATAGTGATGTGGTATGGTTTGTATGTAAAAAGTTCGTTATTGTTTTTGGCAATTCCATTTGGTGTTCCGGCCCCCCAGAAAACAAAATGCAAAAATGAGATCTTTCCACTCATTTTGGTATCAAAGGAAAGAGGAGGACCTGCTATCTATTGCAACTAAAATAAAATGTCTGTGATATTCCTGTGTCGTACTGGGCGTGTTGGTATTTCCCTCCTGAAAGGGGTAGGGGGCAGTGGCGTAAATTTCTTTTTGACATTGGGGGGATGGGGTTGATGAAAATTTATGGATGAAATGGGGTTTGCTGAAAAGATCCATTACGCGCTAAAAATGTTGCCATTTAGAAGCTAAAATCATTAAATATAATTGTAATTTGAACAAAATGCGCGCAAAGCGCGCGGAAATTTACCATTTTTAAACTATTATGGTAAAATATGAGGTTATTTTGGGTCAAAAACCCGTGAATGGGTATCAACATTGGGGGGGATGATCGTATTGACCATCCCCCTCATCAAAATATTGGGGGATATATCCCCCATCCCCCTGGATTTACGCCTATGGGGGGGTGATTGCCACATCCTATCCATCACTTTGGGATCACCCTTTACCTTTCCTATACCCCGGTAGTGTTTTTAGGGGGGGCATGAAACGGAGCATAAAATGTCAATTGGTAATTACATTAACTCATTTGACACCGGGTTTTGGTTGGGCGAAAAGAATAGAAGAGAGCGGTAACAACCCCCCCCCCCTTCGGAAGACGAGGGTTAATTAATTTATAATTTATAAATTTAATTAGGTATAAAGTATGACTTATCACATTCATATTTCAGATGAAACTGACATTGGAATCAGTTCGACATGGTATCGACTATCAAACAGCCACAGCGGTAAACAAATTCAACATAACCGGAAGTTAAAATATTACAATTTTGTGGGTTTTCGATGTACAATTACACGTGTTGGGCGCGCTTGGGCACCAGTTCAGAAGTTATACATTGTTACAAGGTACATTGAACTTTTATAACACCGTTTTTCAAGAGTCGGAAGTGATCGGAACATTTTCATAATATTTTCACAAGATTTTTAACAATTACGGGTCACAAAATCACCCAAAATGCAAGCTTATTTTCTACAGTCGTAGCTCCACAAAGGAATGACGGATTTTGATGGGTTTTCGGTATTTTCTGAACAAAATTCTCCTCTCTTTTTTGACAACAACTTGCCAAAAAAAGATGGAAATTGAATGTACTGTGCACTTTCCAAAAACCCCTACAGTCAGGGGTCACAACATCCGGTCAAATTACAAAGTTTTGTGGACAGCTTTTCCCGTAGTCACTGAATCGACCGCGGCAAAGAGATATAGATCACAAACGGTCTCGGTGTATGCACATGAATACACATCGAGTGCCTAGCTTTTGTCGAGATGAATGGGTAATCGAATTATATTAGGTAATTGGTGGTTTTCGCGTTGGTTGTCCTTCTCTCTATTATGTCCATGATTGCACTGAGATTACAAAATTCAAACATACAGGAAACAGGTTTTAAAACAATGCTTGTCACTATGAGGCAATGAAGTATCAACTCGTATGGCACAGTTCAATAGCTTTCATTCACAAGTGTATTTAGAAAACACACCCCTGAGTGTTGTGTATAATATATGATACCTAGAATACACAAGATCAGTTAATGTCAATGCATGTACAAGTACAACCCACTGAACCGTGGCCTTGGTTGATCAGCATATTGTAACTCATAGTGTGTGCTATTTGGGCATTGTACACATAATGGTACTCTCAAAACCATGGGTCATGTCATCCATTACATGTTAATGAACTGAGAAGTTATCCACTGTGATGGGTAGGCTGTCATCCAATCAAAAGTTTTGTTTCTAGCTGCTTAGGAAATGTAAATGAATTTCCTAGTGGGCATATACCATGTCCTTAATTCTTAAAATAATTGGAACCAGAGGACTTTGCACTGCTACATGAGACAACCACCCAACTCTGTGCATGACTGTGATATTCTGCCAATCATTTGCTTGCTGCTAGGGTAACTTGCAATGTAGTGGCTTTTATCTACTCCGATTTTAGACCATCTTCGATGGAAAAGGTATGCAAACTTGACCATTATCGTTTCGATTCGCTAGCATCTTGACTTCACAGACTAAATAAGAAAACAAAATGAGTTAGCACGCACGTGGCGGTATATGAGTGACGTATTGTTTTGTGAGATGCATGTTTGACAACATGGGGTAAATAGCTCATATTGGCAATCCCATTATATAATAACATCACAAGGGATCGCGTCGTCCGTGGTGTATGTGCTTTTCATGATGATTTTATTGATTCCATACGATAAGCAATTTCCGATATGATTGATTTCTTCTTTATCTTATGACTATTTGCTTGTAATTTTCTTTTCTTTTCTCTAAGCGTATCTTCTGTAGTATTTTGTATTTGACTTGCTAATGTTGGTACATCGAAAACTTTACTATAACGATATTCTTTTCTACATACTTAGAGAAGAATATAGAATTATTAGAAAAAGACCTTAAAACATGTAAATGTCTACATTATACACTTATTATGTAATGTATGAGCTCTACGTCGCTACTGGAACAGATCAGAGTACGTTTCAACCTTTTCATTTCATTTTAAAAAGAAATAATTTTGCAAAATACCAAACTCTTTAAAAAGGCTTTTTGAAACTAATGTTTTCATGAGATAATAAACACAAACTCATTAGACTCATTGGCGTCTTGCCTAATGTATCATTGCTACTCTTAGTTTTCATAAATTTAATGTACTCGAAACAATACATTGAAACTCCATCGATGTATATGGGGTAATTTTGTTTAATTCATGAACCATAAACTATCATTGATATGATAACATTACGCGGATGTTCACAAGATGAGAGTTTATTGTTTTAAGCTAATTGTGGCAAATTGTCACAAAAGTCATCATTATAAACATCATTATCATCTTGATCTAATTTATAAAGTTGTTTTATTCATGAACTGAAATGAAAGTCAATTAGTACAATACTTTTAACAGATACTTTACACCTGGGAATCCTGTAGTAATTGATATAAACAAGTAATTGCATTTATGCAAAGAAGTTTTAAGGAGTTGCAAAGCACTCAAATCACCACTTTATGATTTCTTTTGTAAAATTGAAGAAGTTTGAAACCTTTTCATAATTATCGCCATGAGCAATCTTACCAACCAAAGACATATATTAATTTAATCTATCTTTCAGAATGATAAAGCAATCCAACTATATCGATGACCTTTTTGAATAAGTTTCTCAAGTATATGCCACTAAAATTAAAGTTGGTGGGAACTAAACGTCTTAAAAAAACAAAAACAAAAAACGCCAAATCATAGTCGGCGCCGAAGAACATGTTGTTTTTCATCGCCTACGTGCTGAAATTTATGTCCCGCATTGTATGATCGGTGAAGCCACTTCAAAGAATATAAAAGTATGACATTTAGCACATATGTGAAGAATGACATGCTGAACAATATTTATCCATGGACTCTTATCGCATCTGTGATGCTCCGATCAAAAGGAAAAGGTTTTTAGAGGTCAAAATTTAAATTTATCTCAATTCTTGACTTCTTTCACAGGATGAATAAGAAAAAATGTTTCATATGTCTGTTATATATAGTTATGGAGATGAAATACAATAGGTAAAAGGTCAACGCACTTTTGTAGTAGCTAGTCCAACGTTCTTGAAATAAACAACATCTACCAAGAAAGAGACAAGTTTGCCGATATCAAGATTACATTGCCAAGGGCCAAAGATTTAACAACATATAGCAAGGTAATGCAGTATTCAGTGAATCCGTGATTACAGTTTCTTCTATCATATGGGGTAAAAAGTAAACATAACGGCGAGAGTTATTCTGAACAAAGAAATAAATGAGGATGATCAGTGCAGAGTTAGCATTTTGTCCGTCCGTGACAAACCACATCCACACAAATTTTACAAATCTCAATGAAGTGTCATCAATTTCATTGAAATTTTATCAAATTTGGGCGGGTGTGGCTTGCTAATAAAAACAGACGCAATGAAACGTTTCTATCACTGAACTAAACTGATCAGCCTCAAATTCATCTTGAACTCTGTATTTCTTGTACATACCCGAAATTCTTTCGCACTCTCAAACTTTCTCTCCCCCAGCCTCTCTCTCTCTCTCTTTCCGTCTCTCTCTCTCCCCCTCTCTCTCTCCTTCACTCTCTCTCATTCCGTCTCTCTCTCTCTCCTCTCTTTCTACTCCTATTTTTCTCTCTCTCTTCTACATGTGCTGTTCCCACATACGATTCTCCATCTGCGATTCTCCTTTCCAAGTGGATCATTCATAGGCAAGAGGATGTCAATGTTTCTAATCTTCTTTTGGTGTATATGTTTGATTTTGAAAGTATTCTCAAAAGGGGTTTGATTTTTTGAAAATTAATCTATTTAAAAATAAGGTAATCATACAGTATAATGTATCAAAAACTAACCACTTGTAAATGGCTTTCTAGTTTGGATCGTTAAGATTGTATTCAATCCATGGTGAGGAAATTATCTAAACTCTGGTTTTTGCTGCTTCGTAAATTCAGAATAAATTATTGCTAATTGTGATTTGCATCAAAAATGATACCAGGTAATAATCATTATATATGCTTACCACCTTTGTGAAAAAATAACCTTCTCATTATCAAAATATTATTTAAAAAATACAAATTTTTAAGCATTTATGTTTTCGCGAGAGGATATCGAAACCCTTTAATGAGTAAAGTGTCGCTAAAAAGTACGAGTTTTCCATTTGTTTCGTTTTGGATGCTCTAAGCAGGTATTTTATTATATTGCCTGATCATTAATAACACATATCCCCGTCATTCTCTCCTTGAACATGACCAATCTACATTCTTTATGTGTGAGTGGCTCCCGAGATGAAACTCTAAGTTTGAAATGCAATTTTGAAAAGTAAATAGATAGGTTACAATCTGGTCTTATAGACCTCTTGTCACATAAGTTGGTCTGGAATCTTAAACCGCTCGGTGTTGATCTTGACACCATCTTGTGTTTTGGAATGATTGTCATCTTGTGAGTTTTTGGAGGTTGTGCACCGACCTGCTTTCAAGGGAGAAAAAATACACTCACATATTCGGGTATTTTTATTTATTGCATTAATTCTCTATCATAGGTATTCTGCATGAGTAGAATCTTGGGTCAGATTTCAATAGCGGCAATTAAAATGTAATGCAGTAATTTATTGTTAGGTGGACAAAAATAATTGCCTTTCCTGCACAACTATATTAGTAGGTAATGTGTTCAAATGATATTTAGTAATAATACATGCATATTATTACATGTGGTGTACACACGTGTGTAGACGTGTGGGGTGGTGTATGGTGTATGTATATTTTGGTGTGGTTGTTTTTGATTTTTTTGTATGTTTCAGCTACACATGCTATCGGCATTTGATTTTTATACATGATCAATATAGCTAGGTCAGTGGGGAGACGCCACTCTCTAAATTTCTAAATTGCTTAGATTAAAATGGAGGACAAATCTGATTTTTTGATCTATAAGATTTATATTTCAATGGATTTTGATTTAAATTTTTAATCTAAACTTGAATTTGCCCCTGATAGCAATCCAATAAGATTGATTCACCTGATGAAGGGGGATGGTACAAATATTTTGAAAAATTGTACACTTAACGGGACTATTAAATGTTTAAATCTTGTGCTTAGTTTTAGCTATTGTATTGTCAATATATATCGTTGCCGACGCAGCTGCTGTTTTAGAGAGGAAAGAGAGAGCGAGCAAGACACTTTAATCTTTCGCCAAGTAGAGTATACATTGAAAGAAGGCGAGTATATTACACTTACTACTGCTCTATTTACGCTACCGTCTCTTTTACCCTGCAGATCGTCAGGCACATGATTTATCAAGATAGAAAAATTACTTCGCCAGGAAAATAATGGTAATAAAGCAAATAGATTTGTGAAAACAAGTTACCAAAGAGCGCCCTCGATATTGCCTTGTATTCGACTGTACCAATTGCGATGGATTTGAACATTTTCACCCGCTTTATAGACACTGAATATAGACACTGAATATGTGTCACAATATACTTTGCTGAACGATGTCCTTCACGGTAAAAAAATAATCTACATATATCTCAAAAAATAGAATTTTATAAATATCATTAAATATCTCATTCATAGAAACAGAGAACTATACACACACACTGAGTTTAACGACTACGAAAGACTGTTTCGTGTTGCCATTTAGATTATTACCGATTTTGACTCCCGATCCGACTAAAATTGCAAATGTACTTATTTTTAAGAGCGCAAAATAAATATTTCATGAATGTAGTTACCGAAAACTTTAGGATTTGGTGCAAATTCCATGATGTAGTTGCTTTTAACCTTTAGGAAATCGTGCAACTTCGTGAAAATGTGTGTGTTTTTTAAGGGATTCATGAAACCCAGTGTTTTTTTAGAGACTGACTCAGATTTCTGGAGGATGGCGCCCTAATTTTTCTAACAAATTGTGTTTTTTGGCATGAACACAATGCATGTCCACATACCAATGACTGTGTGAAATGGGGTAGCTCAAATCGATGTCTTTCATATATAAATTCCCAATTTCGTAATAAACTTCCGGATCCGGAATTTTTATTATACACAATTTCCTATGTATGCATGTTCTAGTTCAGACTTTGGAATTGGGCATTAGATGACTATCTTTAGATCAGGACACCACCTGTGGTTGTGGAACAACACAACAGACAATAGCACATCTCTTAGTGTGCCCACTGTTGTAGCAACAATGCACAGTCAAGGATCTTGGGAATTCATTGAAGCAGCCAGGCGTTGTATATCCATCTCTGACTGAACCACTGTGTTTGGACATGAGAAGAAGAAGAATCTTTAGTTATAGTTGGCTATTTTAATTCACTACTAAATTATATTTTGAAATCTCTGCGTCAGGTTTTAAAAATCGTTCCTGAATTCTATATATGGAAACACCTGTTACTATTTAAAAATGCTAACCGGTGACAAAAAAAGAACGATTTTTTTCTGCAGCAGAGTGGGTGTTACTTTTATCACCCCCGGGTTTAGCAATGACTAGAGTCAACATTTCTGGAAGATAATTTCATGGTTTTCAACATGATCAATCAAGATTACATTTTCACTGTAAAAATCATACCCTGCCTGAAGATACAACTTCAAAAAATGCCAGACTGAATAACTACAACAAATAAAAGTAATGTTTTGTCAGTTTGCAAAATATCACTTGTAAGACTCGTCTCACAAAAGGTAGAATATCAAGCGTCCTATCAATATATCTCTTCAAACAAGGCACATGAAAAGAGACATATTGCCCACACTTGGTCCCTTGATAGCTAATCATGTTACGCTAAAGACACTATCAGTGATTTGAAAAATATTTGAAATATGCAGGAATAGCTTCAAAGTGAAGGATAAGTCTGTAGAATTCTCATAAGTTACCTTTTCCAACTGTAGAATTGAAAGAAAAGGAAGAAAACGGCAGTGTTCCAAGATACGATTCTCTATTCAATTACGTGTTGTAGTAAGTGTCCGTTCGGACATTAATGACTAAAATCCCTGATTCTGTTCTTATTAGGTTGCTTCTGGGCTCATCATTTGCACGGTATGTTAGGATACCTGTACTTGCTACGTACATGCTAAAATCTGATTTTTGATGATTTTTTCGATTTGCTGATTTATCAAATCACTGATAGTGTCTTAAGTGTACAAAATTTAATGCCTCGTGGCTAGCCGTGGCTGGCATACAGACTCTGTGAATTAAGGTTATTATGTTCGAAACGCGTCGAAAACGATATGGTTTCTACAGTAAACACCGTGATGATTCTAAACCACAAAGAGCTGCAAATCTTGAACATATCAGGACGTCAAGATCAAACAAAAACCACCACGTTGAATATATAATATACAATCGTATTGAGTTGGGAAAGGAGGTTAGGATTGGGCTTACTGTATTTTGCCAAACGAAACGAATTGGATTACACGCTTTATTTCGTTATGCACGTTATTTTGCGAAACGAACCGTCCATTGGATTACACGCTTTATTCCGTTATGCACGCTATTATGCATTCATGACGGAATAAAGCGTGTAAACCAATGTGGGTTTTGTTTCGTTTCGTTTCGCAAAATACAGTAAACCTTAGGATTGAACTTCGCTATATGCTTTGCTCGCTTCACATTAACCCATAGTGTAAACCCAATTTGCTAGGCAGCAAGAGGAAGATGTGTCCGATGACCAGGGCCGTACGCAGGATTTTTTTACGAGTGGGGTGTGGGTCTTCGAAAAAGTGGACCTTTTTTAGAAAAATGGACCTAACCCTCTAAAATGATCAATTTTTGTACGTTTTGAACATCTCAAAAAGTGGACTTTTTCGTCATATTTTCTCTAAATTTTGGTCATTTTTATCAAACAAATCTGCAAAAAGTGTACCTTTCCCCCTGTTGTGCAATTTGGGGGGTACGGGCCTGCTGATGACAATTTCAACATGCGGATTGAGTACAATTTAAAGCCCATGAAATCGTTGCCGTGATTCGGCAATTTAAAACATAAAAAGAGAAAAGTAGTCGATCTTGGCCACCTGTACCATGCTCACGAGAGCCATAAATGCTTTGTTGAGCTTTTATAATGTACTGGTTTGACTCAAATGAACCCCCATCGAAGATTAAAATCTGTGCTTATGTTTAAACTCCACTTTATTTATTACGTCCGTGTTTGGAAATTCACTTTTGGTTAATCTTACGATAGAAGGATTGACATTCACGATACAATGGCTTTGTATATCAACAATCAACGACGCAAGTTCATACAGTGGCCGTAGCTAGGGGTATATTACCCCAGGGGGACAAGGATACGAATAGCGTCCTCTATCCTGACAAACTATTCACCAAATATCACTAAAATGATTATAATCAAGTCAAATGTCGGTTTTAAATCGATCTAAAGATCGATTTAAAACCGATCATTTAAAAGGATCATTTATGTTCAAATGCGCGTAAAGCGCACGGAAAATTTATTTCCCCGCTTTGGAAAGGGCAGAGAATCGACGTAAAAGCGCTAAATTGTTCGATTCTACGCCCGCTCAAGACGGTACCCGGGGGTACGTGCCCTTGCTTCGGAACTCATTGAGTATGCCTACCTCCAAGGGCTTTTCAGCTAATTGCAATAATACATATCTACGTCTCACTAAATGTGTATTGTATTGCAATTTCGCACAATAAACGTACCTTTCTTGACGAGTGATAATGTGTGTCTTAGAGCAAATGGGCAACCCGAAGTTGTCTTCAGAAATGATTCTAATGGTACAGTAGTTCTTACTGCAAAAACAAATGCTCCAATTATGACAGCACATGTCACTTGATGGTAATCTACGGTAATGTTGTTGGTTTCGGAAGTTCAAGGGTTAATATCTTGCTACATAAGATGTTTAAAATCATATACATTAAAAATGGATTATAAATCATGCTATCATATCGGACCTTGTCGGACCATAGCCAACACCCGTATTCACAATCGGGTTTAGATGTTCATCACCTCTGCCAGATCACGAGTGTTTTGACACTTTTCTGGACCTTGGGTCAAGCACCTATGAAGCACGTATATTAATCTATCTCGGAATATCTCGTTGTTGAATTAACGTATGCATCAATCTGTTTCAAAAATGGCCAGAGCCAATCTATTTTCTAAAGGTTCGTCAAAGAAATTGAGGAATGTTTGTGAATTGTTTTTTCTTGTTGCGAACCATTTAATACTGTTGGTGCCGCTGTCAATGATAGCGTCTGATTGGACCGATAAATATGAACAATCCTAATCTTGAAGTTTTTGCACTTCTAAAAACCTTTGGTAAATGGGGGACACTGGGGACAAATATTTCAGCAGCATGACAAATATAGCTATAGAGGCGCGGGAATTATTAGATGAGTGTCATTTATAGACAAGGTGTCGGTTGCCTGAAGGCTTCAAGGTTGTTCAATGCACAGTGATAAATGTTTAAGGCAAAATATAACACCATGAATGCCAGACTGAAATTGATCATGCGCCATTTTTTTAAGAAGTTACAAGAAATAAACTGTCAGCGTAGATGAAATCATATACAGAATAGAATGACACCAAAATGCATACAATTGTTTAGCAAAAATTATGTATATAATGGTAGAAAATACCCAAGATACCATTAAAATTCCCGACAGCAGTTAAATATAGAGCACAAAAAAGTATAGGCGGTGGTTGAAAGTAATGAAAGTAAATAACATCTCCAGACCCTCCCACCCTTGGGGTACAAAAATTATTAGATTATAAAATTACTGTAATCTAAATGAAGACAAAAATGAGGGATGCGCCTCTGTGTGAATCTATTAGTTCCTCGTCTTTGGCTGGTAAAAGTTGTGGCGTTGCGCAAATGCTGCCATGGATGGAAACTCTAGAGGGTGGTAGTAGAAATGAATGTCCTTAGATTGTAACAAAAAGTCATCAATAAAACTCTATCAAATCCAATGGTGTGGAAATAATTTATAAATGGGTATTTATCCCAACCCATTGTGTCACTTCTAGTACTTAGGGATACACATTTATTTAAGTTGGAACCATTTGCAGTTAATGAATGAACGGCATTCACGTACCAAGAAGGTGTTTTGTTTGTAATGAACAATTTGAAATGGAGGGGCCAAACAGATTTTAAGGTGCTTCGATAGGATTTGCCCGTAATTTTTCAATATATAAAACAATCATAAAGAACAAAAAGAAACCAAAGTTTTGTTCAACATGTAAAGAAAGAAACAATCTGTCGTATCCTGATACGATTTCTAAACAAAATTTGGACTGATACATTTTGACATAATTATGAGTTGTACCTATTCTACCCGAATCAATATTGGCCTTATTAAAGCAAGCATTTTTGGCACTAAGACCCAGATTTTTTTTAACACATATGCAGTCCTTTAATTATTCTCTTTTCTTAGGATTCCAAAGCATTAGGTATATAAGATTAACAATTTATAAAAAAATGTTTCCAAACTTTTGACCATTATCGTTTCGATTCGATCGCCCCTTGACGTCCTTCAAAGACCTAATAAGAAAACAAAAATGTGTTGCAGATCGCCCATGGCGGTATATGAGTGACGTATTATGTTGTGTGAGATGATGTTTGACAAAATGGGGTAAATTACGCCAGTGTGAGATCATATTGTCAATCCCATTAATTAACCATCACATGGGACGCAAACGTCCGTGGTGTATGTGCTTTTCATGATTGATTGTATTGATTCCATGCCACAAGCAATTTCTTTTGATATATGATTGATTGATGGCTTCTTATCTTATGACTTTATTTGCTTGTAATTTCTTCCGATGATTTTTCTCTAAGAAGTTTTATTGTCTTCTGGAGTATTTTGTGTTGACTTGATAATGTTTTACACCGAAAATTTTACTATAACGATAGTCCTTTCTATCTACTTAGAGAAGAATGTATATTAGGGTTATTAGAAAAAATGTCTAAAAGAATACACTCAAGGCTACAATAGACACGTATTATGTATTGGTGTATGACCGTTTCCTTCCGGTCAAGACCAAGAATCCGAATACTTAGAGAGAATTACCTTTTTCACCTTTTCACTTTTGCAAAAACAAAAATTGCTTTGCAAATACCCACACTTCTAGAAAACACTTTATCAAACTATGATTTCATGAGATAATAAACAAACTTCCTTGCTTAATGTACAGATCCGTGCGCCTCTGCAGTTTTCATAAAGTTCAAGTACTCGAAACCATGCATTGAAACTCCTTCATGGGTGATTTTGTTTATATCATGAACCATAAAATATAATTTTTAAAAAAAAAAAAAAAAAAAAAAAAAAAAATTTTATTGTTTTTAAAAGCCAATGTGGCAAATTGTCACAGCGTCATCTCAATGAACTCATTATCATCTTATTCATTCATAAGTTGTTTATACATGACTTTGAATGAAGTCATTAGTCAAAATACGTTTAAACATATACTTTACACCTGGAATCTGTAGTAACAAGTAATTGCATTTATGCAAGAGGTTGTAAGGAGCTGCAAAGCAATCAAACCCCCACTTTATGATTTCGTTTGTAAAACTGAAGAGTTTGAAACGTTTCATAAGTATCGCCATGACCAATCTTACGCAACCAAAAGACAGATATTAATTTATCTATCTTTCGAATGATAGCCATCCGACTATAGCGATGACCTTTAACTTCAAGTTGGTGTGTGAACTAAACGCTTAAAACAACAAAATCAAAAACTCAAATCATAGCTGGCGCCGTAGAACATGTTGTTTTTTCGTCGCCTACTGGCTCAATTTAAATGTATGCTATGAACACTTCAAATTATGCAAAGTATGACATTTGGCACATATGTGAAGAATGACAGGCTGACAATATTTATACATGGACTCTTATCGCATCTGTGATGCTCCGATCAAAACAAGTTTAATGTCAAAATTTGAAATTATCTCATCCTTGATTGCTTCACAAACAGACAAAAAATGTTTCAATGTCTGTTAAATATATTATGGAATAATCCTGTAACGAGAGGTAAAATGGTCACGCACTTTTGTATTACTGGGCCGCGACTTCTTGACATAAACAAGATCTACACAAGAAAAAGAGACA